>APFE031104747.1:0-11235 GCA_000404065.3 Pinus taeda
AGTGATGATCCCTTTGTTTTGTTATGTTTAACGCTTACATCGTATGATTGATAGAAGTCAGGGGCTTTATTTTAAATATCATTGTTTGATGCCAATTTAGTCTTAACCATTGGATCCTCCATATTGAATTGGTGGAATTTATTACATAGTTTTGGTCCTGCAAGCAAAAAACCCAGATTACACTAAGAATCAATGCAAAAAACAGTTCGATCTGAAATCCAGACTTGAAAATTTATAGACGGGAACCTATACCCTTATCGGGTTTGTAAGACTGATCGAATTGGCGCATTGGAGCAAAAGGAGCCTGGCAAGTGGACATTTCGATTTGCGATCGCACGATTAAATCGTAGTTGTTAGATTGCGATCAACCGTGACTGTTGGATCACGAAAGTAGTTGCACAACAGTGAATGGTATTTCAAGCAGGTCAAGAGCCGTAAGCTGTATTGGAGGTTAGACCCCCGATTCCATTCAGTGGAGGACACGTAGCAGCGAGGAGGACAGAGGAAACTACTTATCGGGCGGTTAATCCTCATGTACGTTTCTCATCTGAGATTTAACCTAGACTGTTGGATCCAATAAGTGAAGATCAACGGTGGAGATCGCACCGATTAGAGATCGGAGAGTGAAAGGTCAGCAAAAGGTTTAATATGGAAGGGCAGACCCAACGACATATGAATGCGGGTTTATAATTTTTTCAGTCCTACTATGTGTTTGGTGTGGGGTTTTCTCGTGTTTCTATCTATTACGATAAAGGTTTGATGTCTCGATTTTTTAAGTTAAAAGAGAAATGTAACACTTCCGATAGTGTAATGGCCCTGATAAGTATAAGTGGTCCCGATTTTAGATAAAAAGCACCAAACTACGCTTTCGATATGTATATGTGGGCATGAAGCTTTCAAGGCTTATAAGGATGAAATAGTCCCGATAAGGTGTTTAGTGTGTGACAGCGATATGGTTGCATGATTTAATTTCCAGCCGACATGTGTTAAATGTTTTTTTCTCAAAAATAGCTTCTGACATATGTCCATCATTAATTCACAAACTACATATTTCTTTCATGCTTTCCCATGGTTCTATCCACACCCTACCATTTTCTCATGACTTGATAAACTCTCTTACATACACTACTTGTTATTTATTAGATTTGATGATTATTTATCTATATAGTTCATTTTGGCAATCACCATTAGAATTCATTTTCAATTAGCTTCTATTTCAATAGGGATACCACCAATTTTCGATGTCCCTCTCGTGAGAATGACTCTTCGTGGGGTTACTTTGTACTCATATAGTCAATTTTTTTTCTTTCCCATATTATGTAGATACACTAATGATATATATATATATATATAAACCTGACGATAACGATGCTTCTTTCTTCATAAGCTCAACAAAACTATATGTGCTTCACTTAAATTTGTTCCCGGGTCTCTGGTTAAATAACCCTTGCAATTTATGTAGGTCTCCAACTTAGATTCTTTTGGCTTCACATTTAAGTAAATAATTTCGATATGTTATACTAATGTTACTATCGATAATACATTCCAGGCCTCATTACGAGCTTTCTCTTGACATGTACAAAAATCTATAAGAAGGCATAGCATTTTTCTTCACCCTTAAGAGTATAATAGTTAGTCAAATATTTTTTTTTATGTTTTTTATCAGCTTCTTTAAGAAGCTACTTTATTGCTAGTTACTTCTAGCAATTGTTCTATAGGAGTTGCTATTTCATCCCCTAAATGCACCCATATATAATCTCCCACTTTAGTGCTATAACAAGTGCTTCTATCCTTATTATCATCTTTGTCTCTTGATCCTATGGAATGTCAACAATCATCTATTAACTTTTCATCTCTAGGTTGGCCCTTAGGCCTGAGAGTGGAAGCTATAGCTCTGATACCAGTTGTAAAATGGCTACTATATTTTTTGTTTTGGGTAAAATTTATTAATAAATTTCCTTTATACTCCTTAATAAACTCTACTTGTTAATTTTTAATAATTACCTTGCTACTCAATAATAGACTCAGTTTGTATAAAATTTTCAATTTTATGGTGATATATCAAGTTATTTTGATCCAAGGTTTAATGTTGAAATGAATGATATTCATTTGGTCCAAACTATACATTTATCAGTGAAATCTATGGGATTATAATGTACACATCTTTATCTTCTAAACATTCACGATTTTGAACAACTGTCTGCCATTAGTAACAGTAGCCATTAGGATTAACGAGATACCAAATCTAGGGCTCTCATTCAATAGGGTCTAATTGAAGTCTTAGATGAGTGCATTTGGTTAGAGGGTAACCGCCCACCCTTTTGGCACTATGAGCAGGTAATTCTATTAGCCCTTCCTCCTAAGAAAGGCTCTGCAACGCATTGGAGAGAAATGTTTTGTTTTTTACGATCCAAAAATCTTCCCTTCTTGTCAATTTGGGCTTTGGTTGGGTAGCTTGCTAACCTCACCATTACAACAATTTCTTTCCTTTTTGTGTTTTGCTTTTTTATGAGATGTAAGGGTTTTTTGTTTCCTCATGTCTACCTTGATTAATTATTAACAACGATTCAATGGGTTAGTTGGGGTTTTGCAATGACATTGGATTTAATGTCCAACATGTCGAGAGCTTCATATTTCTACAACTCTTTCCTCCCATTTCAGTTCTATTCCACAATAACATTCTCCGCATGTAATGCCTCCTTTTAACAACAATTGGGTTTGCTTAATGATTTTAGTTTTTCAGTTGATAATCCTTTCTATAAAGTTAATTAGGGATTCATTCCAGGGATCCCGCGATGGTCAAGAAGAAAGAGGACCTTCTGGGATTCTTCCCTCAGTTAGCCATTTCTCATTCTATTTATGTCTAACTTGAGTCCTTGATTATTTGGCCTCTGTACTCTTTTTTTTGACAGGTACAATTCTTCGTTGCATTTTCAACTAAGCCTTGGTGCTTCAATAGATAATTTCTAGTTTCCTTTTTCCTAACACCTTGTTGTCTACTATACTCTAGGTTTGGCCATAATTTTCTTGCCTAGGGTTTCATACCAAGGGTCTGACAAAATAACATGTAAAAGGCCATCAAATATTAATTAGGGTTTGACAGACAAAACTCTTCAGGGCTCTTAACTCTTAGTTTTTCTGTATAAATTTATTCTTTTTGACTTATGGGACTTTGGTCATTACTCTTTTCAAGGGTTGTCATACTTTGTATTAGTGTTTATATGTATTTTTGTCTTCTTTTAATACACAGAGGGAAGTCCTTGGTTTCCATTCCATTACAATTCAAAACTTTTGAGGAAGAACTATATTTATTTTGTAATCTAGATATTAATATACTTTTGGATATGATTCTTATTAAATAATTTATGTGGAGTTTGTGCTAAACTCCAGTATTATTGCATAGGTATCAAGTGCATAACTTACCTATATCCCTGAAACTCTGAATTTTCATTATGTATTTGCATTCATTAATAAATTGAATATGGCTATGGTTATAATGGAATTTTTTATGGAACCCTCCTTTTTGTGTGATATGTTAGTTTTGCCTTATAAATTTTACATTACCTTGTTCCCACAACATTATTTTTCTTGGAGCTTGTTGGGTGAACTATACTTTTGTATACTTATGTACAATTTTTATTTTATTTTTAAGTTGGGAAAGATATTTTCTCAACCTAAAAGTTTTGTCTTCTATTATTAACAAATTATTAATAAATCATTAACAAATTTTGTTCCCTTTTAAAAACTCCCAATAATTGTCTGGTGTTGTAGGGAATATTGTTGGGTTGTTGGCTACATCTGTTGCGCCCCAAAACTAACCTAAGTCTTAGACATGGGTTGCCATAACTTCTCCATTATTGGTTTTCTTTATTCTTTCATTCACCTAAAAACCCTAGGGAACTAAATGATAGTTTTGGTTTGATAAATTTTACATAATGGTTCTAGAATTTTCTCTAGAAGCACATGTTCCTTCGGGGCCTACTTAGGCATTCTAGTTCTCTGTCAGTAGAAGTCAGGACTGCTCTAGGTTACTATTAACAAGTGGGCCTAAAAATAACATGTTTGATGGCTTGAAGTTGCTATTAACTAGTGGGCCTAAAACTAACATGTTCACTAGATTTTTAATATGGTAGCCTAAAATCATCGTTCTCGTAAATTTCCCAGAAAAAATTATTATACAGGAACACAATCCTTTCCTTATATACAAATATCATAAATATTCATAAAGTTTTTCACTGTTGAAGAAAAAGATATTCCTTATTCTAAAATTGGAGGTTAAATTAATTATCATTTTTACAGTAACTCACTCCTTCCTAGAGTTATCGTCTAGCACAATGAATATGCATTTACAAAAAAGGCATTTACTACTAGAATTACAATGAATATGCAGAAGTTGCAAGATATTGACCCCTCCTTTCTCAGACTTCCATGGTACTCTCTTTGTGGGTGCTTTTTCGATAGGGAAAGGAATGTTAAGGAAATAATCCTACGGCATTGATTCATCATGCCAATTTTCACAATATTTAGATAGCACAGTTTCAATCATATCTTTACAACTCAAAATTAGTTATTGAATCGAAAAAAATAAAAACGATGTATTCTTTAACATATTCTTATTTTTGTTCAAAAGTTGCATCGAAAAAGTTTCAATGAGTAAAGAGTCACATGTTGCAACTAAAATAGTGGACTTAAGTGGAAGTATAGATGGTTTATAATTGAAAAAGCTCTGAGCATATTGTGCCCAAGATGAAAAAATGGGTTGTTAGCCTTGGCAACCAAATGCAACACTAAAAACAAGTTATCATGGTCAATGCATTAGGGCAAGCAATCTAATAATATAGGAACAAGAAGCACATACCCATATTCAATTGGACTCACTTGTAGTATAACAAATAATAACATCAAAAGTGCATCAAAGTATAGTAACAAACCTCAAACATTGCATCAAAAGGTGCTACCATCATCGTTATTTATGCTTACATTTAGGGAAATCACATTTCATTATCGAAGGCAAGATATTTTTCCAAGTGTTTAAATTTGTTTTCCTTTCTTTCTTAAAAATATAAAAGAACCTCTTCCTGGGCTACTTCAGTGAAGTTGAATTTACTAGGGTCGAAGCTCTGCAATACCTTCTCCACTCAAAATTCAGTAGGACATTTCTTAAGATGACACCCTTGATTCAGATGAGCAATGAAACCATATTTTCCAGGGATTATCTACAATTTATTACCCCCACATAGTTTGTGGATATAATCCATGTCAAAACATGTTCTTAAAAAAATCACCCAAAAGGCATACACAAATTAATTATGCTGAGTAACAAATTTCAAGAATTTGTATCACATTTTGCACTTCAAATTTTTATATGTTCCTGCAATTTTCCATACTTTCAAAATTTTGTTGGATGTAATATTTTTCGTTTGTATTAGGTTCTATATAAAAAGATTCCAACAATTATGAGTAACTCTAACAACAAATAAATTGTTTATTTACATACATATGAAAAGGTGAGAAAGTGAGTGTATTGATTTATATCCTACAAAGAGGTGGGATACTTGTTTGCAAGATAGAGAAAACATGTGTATAAATGTCACTTGGTTATAACCAACATAATTCCACATGAGACTAACATTCATGCCAACAAGATAAATTGGCATAGATCACAAATTTCGTAAGCTCAGAGAAATGTAAATGGGAAGGTTGGATATAACCCATATAATGAAAAATAATTGTCACCAATGTAGTCATTCCAAAATGTAATTTTGTCAATGTAGTAACTGCATAGAAATAAAATAAGAACTCCACTTCCTATATTAGAGAATTCAATTATCTAACACTCATTATTTCGATTCCCCCAAATTATGAGCAGTGTTGTGACCTAGAATAGAAATAAATGGAAATCACTCAAACTCCCTCTTTGTCTCACAAAAATGTATATGTATCAAAATTTTGCATCAGAAAAAAGGTTTCGAGCTTAATGTTTTGTGCAGAAGAGAAGTAAAAAATCAAACGAAGTCATCTAACCAGAGAATAAATATCACTAAACTCTAAAATTAGAAATGCTTTAATCTAATAAAATTAAATAGCAAGAAATCCTCTACATGGAGATGAGGTGTTTTTCTTACATATAAATTATTTGATAGTAATTGATGAGCTAGTTGCAGATTTTCAATAACCCCTGTCACTACTTTAGTGTTTTGTTAACCACTTTCCTGAGGAGATTTTTGAGCTTTTTGAGTTCTATGTTTTCAAGCTTTGCAAATGTAACGAGTGCTTAATTTTTTTTCTAAAAGTATAGTTAATAATTTTAGGTATAAGCAATATATCAATCCAATTTTATGTAGTTATGATAGTATTTATTAGTGGGGAGTTTGCTTAGCTACATGGACAATGCCCCTCTTGTCCTTTGCAAAAAAACTTCACTTCAACATGATAGAAAATATCTTGACCTTGTATTAAAGACTATTATGTAGTCTTATTAATTTTTTTCAAGAGAAAACGTAGATATATGAGAAAATTACATTCACAAACATTTGTTAAGTATTAAAGGTAGACCTTGAAAATTTCAAGCACTAACTAGGAATTACGATATTTTTACTTCTATTTTAGTGCATTCCTTGTATCATAAGATTAGTACATACATTTGATACACCCCTCATACAACATAATATAATTTTTTTTCTTTTTAATAAAAAAATTAATATTTATATTAATATATAAAAAACCATAATACAATGTTAAAGTACAAGAAAGAGATAAGTCATTTAGAACTAAAGGAAAATAAGAAAGCCCCTAGGTTAGATTGCACTTAGAATCACAATCTCTTGTAGCTCTCCTAATGAGTATGTTTTTGAATTTTAATGAGAAGAAAATATCAATAGGTTAATTGGTTTTTACACTTACAAATTACTACACACCCAATCTTGATAGCTAGCTAGTTAGATAAATTTTCTTGCAATTTTGAAAGATCATAAATCTAGAGAAAAGGTCACAACATGAGATGGTTTAACTTTTAAAGTCTACAAATAGAATATCCATATACATAAAATCCTTCATAGGGAGTGCATGATCATGTGCTATGTTAGTGTCTATGAGTCACCAATGATCAAATGTACTCTTTGATGTGGTTGATAGGGTCTTAGGTCAAATTGTTATATTTTCAAATAAAATTTGATCATTGGTCAGTTCTAGGTCATTACTACTCCCTCCATTCTCAAGGTCAATAAACTCCATTATGATCTTGTCATCACTCCTTGTGATAGGTCATCCAAGAGTTTCTTGGTCATCATTCTGGTTATCATTCCATTTGGTGTCATCATTAGGTCATAACATCAAAAGTCATGTAAAAACATCATGTCATCACCATAGTCATCGTCATAGGGAGTAGTAATTAGAAAAAAGTGTTCTAAATGATTTTGAAGGTACATTTTACTCCTTATGAAGATGTAACTATGCTCAATAATGTAATAAAACTGTAGTACACTACCTGATCACATCATTTCTCAAAAGGACATATGATGCCATGCCATCATCAAAGCAAAAATTGACTTTCAAGTCATAAAGGGAACACCCAAGCATGTAAAAACTTAATTCCACATTTATTTAGCTCTCATCCACCATTGTACTTCACATCAGCCTTCATAACTTGTAAATTTCCTTCTTTAAGCATTTGTGAGACAACTCGATGCGCTTCTGCACTAGCACGTCGCGCTTCTAGGAGCACACTGCATTTTTTAAATTGGGGAGAAAAGGAATCCATAGTAGGGTTATTTCATCAATCTACAGGTTTCGGAGCATCATAAGAAAGTAAGTACAACCTCCCATCAGCTTCCATACAAAGTTTTTCTTCAACAAGTAATGAAATCCCTCTCCTATGGTTTTTGTTGCGATTTTGGGTGTTCTTGGTTTTTTCTTCATTTCAATGGTAAAAAACGTACATTTTCTACTCCATCACCCTGACCCACACCTAATATACCTCCTATAAATTTTTCCCATACCTCTTCCCTTCATCTCCCTCATTTTCCTATGAAAACTAGCTTACGTTGCACTTTTGACAAATTCCTAGGCCAGGATTGTGTTTTGGCATTTTTTCCACCTTTCGCTCACTCTATTCAAGAAATTTTACCTCCCTACACTCCATAATACCTATCCCAACCTCCTAGAATTTTCGCACAACTTTCACTAATCCCTATCCCCTACATTCCCTTTCCAAACTAGTTGTCCCATTTTCCCCAGTTTTCCCAATTCTACCCTACCCTTTCCTCCTACCAAACCTAGGGTTTCTATCATGCAAACTGAAACCATGGACAGTGAGAAAAAAATACAATAAGGGAGGTCTTGTATCCAGATTTGAGTCATACAACATCAAAGAGATTAATGTTTCATCATACATCAAGAAATCATTTGAAGATGTTGGATGCCTAATGTTTTGTGAAAGAATTGAGGAGGTAGGTTTCCATGCAAATTTGATAAGCCTGTTTGTCACAAATCTCAAGAGGGATAAGACCACAGTAGTAGGGATTGAATTCATCATATAAAAAAAATCCATATCTTTATACATAGGTATCCCTAACCAAGGAGAGATTTGGTTTAAGGCGATGGAGTTGGACATTGAAAACTACAAGATCTTCCTAAAACCACACTACAAAGAGGCTCTCTCACACATTTTTCCTTTCAAACAATTGCTCAACAGATATGCTCCATTGATGAAGATGATCATGAAATATTTTACATGTGAAGGGAGATTTTCAAGGCTGTACCAGTATCATATAAGGCTACTGATGCATTTCACTGCCATCAAACCACTGAAATTGCCTCATTACTTATTCAAAAGCATAGTCAAGATGACTAAAAAGGTACAAAGCAAAGGGAAAGAAAACCAGGAAAACTTGTTTCATCGTGGTTTGGTCAAGGTCATTATTCTTCATCATCTTTCACAAGCTAATATATCACGGGAGACATTCTTGCAATCAGATGCCTTTATGCCTACCACTAGTCAACCTACTAGTCATAGCACTCTATCAGCACCACCAAGGCCATAGGAGGTTGGCTCATCCAACGAGTTTTTAGTCAAAAAAACACCTAGGGCAGAGATCACAATGACCTACAAGAAGGGGAAATGATAGGTTTTTTCCCATGTTATCACTAAAGTTGTGTTTACACCTAGACCTCTAACTAGGTTACAAACTAAACAATTGCAAAAGGAAGCTACAGTTGAGAAAGTTCAAGGAGAAATGGAGCAGTCAACTAGGCATGAGACTAAGTCACCCTTGTAGAAAGATGAGAAAGATATGCCTCATGAACAAGAAATATTGGACCATGCAGAGAAGTGAAATGCAGATATTATCAAGGAACAGAAAGCACAAATCCAAGCACTCAAAGATGATCTTCCCAAGGAAAACTACATGGTGGCCTTCTTGAAACAAGAAAAAAGACTTTTCAAGGTGAGATTAATGCAAAATAGTACCTCACAAGGCCTTCCTTCATCCATCAAAGAAAGTGACAAAGGTAAAGTAGTGATTGGTTCAGAAGAGTAGATTAAAGACAAGGAGGCATCTCCTTCATTGGTACAAAAGACCATGTCGACACTATTGCAACTCAGATTGAGAAAGACAAGGAACATTTTCTTGAGAAGGTCAAGGAGAACTTGGAGAATCTCTTGAAGAAGGCCAACAAAGATGCCAAGCTTCAGATAGACATGGCAAGACACTACTACACCAAGAATTGGATTTCCTAAATTAGGGTTAGAAGCATGAAAAGGAAACTTAAGAAAACCATAATCAAGCTAAAGAAGAAGGAAAACTTTGATTTTCTTGCTAAGGCTTTTCTAGTTGTCTAGGCCACCACTCAGAGATGTTAAAGATGAAGTTTTAGCCAATTTAGACAAATTTTGGTCATTTTTTTATTTTTTGGTGAATTATGGCAATTGAGTTGCACATAAGTGTAGCATGGCCACACTGTGCTTTTTCTCAGGGCATCCAAATCAGAAATGGCTTGCATGGATGGATAGCCCTTAACCCCTACAACACATTCATGTACTTTATTTGCAATGTAAGCTCATAATTTTGGAGAAAAAGTCAATAAATAGGTCAATTTTCATGTTTCTGCCTCCTTTTTGGACCCCTTTCTACCCTTCTACAGTATCCTTGGGAAAATTGGTTTTTAGGTTCCTTGGTGAAGGATTTTTGCAGGTTTAAGCCTTCATAGGGATAGTAGAAATCCTAATATATCTTCATCAGCCTTCAGGTCAGGAAAAATATTAAGGAAAACCCCTCAAAAATCCCCCACAAGCAGCACACTCTGCTATTGAGAAATTACGTTGCGCTTTTGCCGGGAGGTCAAATTTTCAAGTTTTATCAATCCAGGTCAACCTTTCATGATGTGTTTTGACTTCTTCAGTTTCACATGATATAAATAATTGTAATGGAACTGGTAAATGCCAAAATGATGTAAATTCATGCTCATTAATGAATGTAAAGTCAAAGTGAATCAGTTAGGGTTAAATTGGGAGTTAGTTTCTAACATCCCTAGTTTTAGGATTGGTTAGAGAGATTGATGTAAACAGTTCCTATGATGATGGATTCAACCCCTGAGAGGGGGAAAGTAGTTTTTAATCTATATCTAGCTAGTTTCAAGTCAAATCAAGGATTGGACATTTGAGAGTGAGAGGCTTGGATCTAGTGTACACTTTGCAGGAATAATACAAGCAATTGTAGCTATTATCTTGGGATTATTGTGGTATGCCTTTGTGACAACATTTTTCCTCTATTTTATCCTCAAATTGAATATATATTTCTCCTTATTACCATATGTATGCTTTCTTGTGATCATCTCATAGGTGTTTAACATAATTCATAAGTCTAATGCTTTATGCTAATGAAATTTTCATGTTTATGTTTAATTTCCTCTGACAAATGAATTCCTAGCTCATATGCTCATTTTGATCCTTCACTTTTTTCAAACCTAAACTACCATGACAACTCAAAAATGTCACTGAACATACCTACCTTGCCCCATTATATCTCTACAGCTGATATTTTGACACCCTAACCTAATTTCCTAGACTTATTGACCCTCCTCCAACAAACCCTAAATTCAGACCTACTGAGCTTTGAATATCTAGCCTAAGATGTATCTTTCTCTCCAGTCACTCATTGGCTGTGAGATCATAGATAGATCCCTCTCTGACTTGGTATGGCTAGCTACCAGATCCAAAGTTGGTTTGAGGTTACCTTC
>APFE031104749.1:0-23966 GCA_000404065.3 Pinus taeda
CACTTGTGTAATGTTATCAATTAAACGATATCAATCACGTAATCCTAAGTTGAACATAGGTACATAACGTTGTATGTTATAAAATTTCAACAATACTTAATAGCTTATGAAATCTACAAGCTAATATATCTCAAGCATTATCAAACCTGAAAACTTATAATGGTATTGGGTTAGGTAAAGGAAAATTAATTCTTTATTTTTTTTCTTTTATGTTGAGTAATGAGTTTTCACATGGAGATGTGACAAGTGGTATGAGAGCCAGGTTGCAAAGATGTGACCTTTGGGTTAGTAATAAAATAATAACAATTTTGATGTTCCTAGAGAGGGCGTGAAGAGGAGGCAATATGAGGAGAGCAGGATTCACACTAGTAAGACTTGTGATGGGAGCATTTTCAACACCCTTTCCAGAAACTAATCCGGAAATGTGGGTGCATTTGGGAGAAGAATCATGGACCACTAACGTTGCTATACTAGAGATAGTTCAAGAGTTGAATGAAATGGCCAGATTACGAGCTGAAAATGAAAGTTTGATGCAAGAACAAAAAAAAATTATGAAATTTTTTTCTCACAGGCAAAACCAACGACAACCCATTCCTAGTCTAGAGCAAGAAAATATGATGGGAAATAAAGAGATAAGGGATGAAAACACGGAAACGGAAGGTGACAAAGAAAATCAGGAAGAGGAATTAGATAATGTTTCAGATCATAATAAGCACAAAAGATAGAAGAATGAGTTGCAGGGAGAATTAAAAAAAATTAAGCCTCCAACCTTTGATGGAAAACAGGAGGAGGCCGCTGAAGCTTGACTTATTAATATGAACAAATTCTTCCAATTGTATCAGCATTATCATAATCTAAAGGCTTGACTAGAAATCTGTCAACTATATGGAAAAACCACCTTATGGTGGGAAGCTTTGAAAATAATATGTGGAATCAATGAGCAAAATGTGACCTGGGAAAAATTTCAGGAACATTTAAAGGACAAGTACCTAACTGAAATATTTTATGATGAAAAAGAGAAGGAATTTAATGACCTTTGGCGGGGAAAATTGGCCATGTACGAATTGATAACAAAATTTACATATTTGCTATGATATGTTCCTTATATATGTGAGGAAAAGGAAAAGGTCCAACGATTTATTAGCAGTCTGTCCGCATTCATGAAGGAGTGTTTAGAGTTTGATAATCCGAAAAATATGGACGAAGTGATAAGGAAGATGTGTATATGTTATCAACAGAATGAATAGAAAGGAGATGAAGGAAAAAGGTGGACTTATAAGAAGAGATCTAAGTTTTCACAAGGTGCTAAAGGAAATATGTCTACAAATGCTAAAGGGCCTTGCAAAAATCCGCAAAACCAAAATGCTAATAAAATCGAGCAAAGATTCAAATTGGAAAATGAACTAAAACACAATGAACAATCAGATAAAATTGGAATGGAACCAATGACAAGATCTCTAGTGCAATGTTGGGGATGTGGGGGACCGCCTTACGTTAAGAATTGTCCTCATCATAAGGGGACCAAACATGTGGCACAAATTCAAGAAGCATACAATGTAGGAAAAGTGGTAAGGAGTTTACCTAGAATTAACACTACTCTAGAAGATCACCACGCTGAGTACCAACCCACTATGGTAGACTTTGAAGGTAAGAGTTTTAACCAAATTGTGTCTATTTCGATTGATCCAAGAGATAGTTTGAGTTATATAAGCCCAAAAGTAGTAGAAAATTGTTGTTTGCAAATGATTAAATTTAAGAATCCATGGTTGGTGCAACTGGCCATGAGGGCTAAGAGAATGGTGATAGCTAAGGTCAATAACTACCCCGTGGAGTTCGCGGGATAATCGATTGTTGTAGATTTGAATGTCCTACCTTTAGCATCTTATGATGTACTAATATGTATGGATTGGCTTGAAAGACATTGGCCCCTCATCAATTGTAAAGATAAAACTATTAATTCTATAAATGAAAAATGAATAAGATGGTAAATTCAAGGAGTGAAAAAACCCCTAAAATTAAGACTGATAACTGCTTCCCAGTTGGCAAAATGCATTCATAAAGGGTATCAAATTTAAGCGGTGCAAGTAGGATGTACCAATTCAAAAGAGAAAACTGTCACCTTGGAAATTATACCTATTGTACAAAATTTTCCTGATGTTTTTCCTGAAGATATTCCTGGATTGACCCTAAGTCGAGATATAGATTTTATAATTGAACTAGTTCTTGGGGCTGTTCCATTATCCCGAGAACCTTATCGGATGAGTGTGATGGAATTAACAAAACTTAAAATGCAATTACAAGAATTATTAGATGAAAAGAACATTCACCCAAGTGTGTCACCTTTGGGAGCTCCTGTACATTTCGTGAAGAATAAGGATGGAACTTTGCAATTGTGTATTGATTATCAACAGTTAAATAAATTGAATATTAAGAATAAGTACCCTTTACCCCATATTGATGAGTTGTTTGATCAGGTAAAGGGGGATACAATATTTTCTAAGATTGACCTTCATTCAGGTTACCATCAAATAATAATAAAAGAAGAATATGTATATAAAGCAACCTTTAGGAATCATTACGGGAACTATGAATTTGTTGTCTTGCTATTTGGGATGACTAATGCCCCAACAACTTTTATGTGTCTTATGAACACTATTTTTCATCAATATTTAGATAAGTTTGTATTTATTTTTATTGATGATATACTGGTATATTCCTGAAACATGGAAGAACACAAGGAACATTTGTGGATCGCTTTGCAGACATTAAGGGAACACCATATGTATGCAAAATACAACATGTATGATTTATTTAAAGAAAAAATTTACTACTTAGGACATGTCATAACTAAGAATGGAATTGTTGTGGACCCGGAAAAAATAAAAACCATAATGGAATGGCCAATTCCGAAAAATGTGGCTTATATAAGGTCATTTATGGGACTGGATGGATACTATAGAAGGTTTGTTCAATGATTTTCCAAAGTAGCATATCCCATTACCTCCTTGCAGAAAAAAGGAAGAATATTCAAGTGGACATTCGAGTGTTAATACAATTTTGACCGATTGAAACACGTTTTTACTACTGCCCCTATTTTAAGCATTGCAGACCCAAACAAGGAATATGTTGTCTGCAACAATGCTTGTAAGGATGGAGTAGGGAAAGTACTAATGAAAGAGTGTAGAGATATAGAATATGAATCTTAGAATATAAAGGAGCATGAGAAAAAATACACGACCTATGATCCAGAACTAACTGCAGTAATCCATGCATTAAAAATGTGGCAACATTATTTATTAGGAAATAAATTTTTACTGATGACAAGTCATCATAATTTTAACTAAATATTTTAAACAACCTACTTTGAATGATTTAAATGCATGTCGGGTTTCTTTTATGAGTGACTTTGATTTTGAAATTAAACATTTAAAAGGAAAAGAAAATTGGGTAGCAGATGCATTAAGTGGAAGCTAAACTGTGTCCTAGAGATTTCATTCAGTGAAGTTAAAACTGCTTTCAAGGAGCATATTAAAGAAGCTACTCAAAGAGATCCTAAACACAATTTTTTATGGTAGCATGACCAAAGTACAAAAAATAGTGAACAAAAATTAGGATATGTGATAAATAAGGAAAAAAATGTTGATTTATCTAGGCAAACATTATTTTCCTAATCAACAAAGTATCAAGCAATTAATTCTAGATGAATATCACAGAATTCCTTATGAAACTCACCCTAGCTATTAGAAACTAATCACTGGATTAAGAAAAGGTTACTTTTGGCCATGTATGAAAAAATAAGTGATAGATTATTTAGCTCGTTGTTTGGAATTCTAGCAGGTAAAAACAAAGCACCAACATCCTGCTGGATTGCTCCACCCATTGTCTATTCCAGAATGAAAGTGGGAGATCATTTCAATTGACTTTATTAGATTCTTACGTAATACCAAGAAGAAAAATGACTCGATAATGGTAGTAGTAGATAAATTGAGTAAATTTTACCATTTTATTCCAATACAATCTACCTTTAATATTGTTCAAATTACTATCATATTTATGAAAGATATATTTAGACTGCATGGAATACAAAAGACAATAATTTCAGATAGAGACGTAAAATTTACATCTGCATTCTGGAAAGCATTGTTTGAAGGTTTAGGCACTTAGATACATTTTATCATGACATACGATCCTCATACGGATGGGAAAACAGAGTGAGTAAACCAAATAATTGAAGATATGTGAAGAATGTATGTGATGCAACAACTGCTTAAGTGTGAAGACTACATACATTTGGTGGAGTTCACTTACAATAAAAGCTATCATGCATCCTTGTGGATGAGCCCATTCGAAGTTTTATATGGTCGCAGTGCAGAACACCTTTGAATTAGGGAGACCCTGAAGATAAATTAATGCTAGGTCCCGATATGTTTAAAGAAATGGAGAACGCAGTAAAGAAAGTAAGGATGAAATTGAAGGCTGCTCAAGATAGGGAGAAAATTTATGTTGATAAGAAAGAAAGTTTCCAAGAATTTCAGATCGGGGACCACATATATGTATGAGTGAAGCCCAAGAAAATTACTTTGCAATGGGGAGTTTGTGCCAAGTTAGCACCCTAGTTCTATGGTCCTTTTAAAAATTTGGCTCGAATCGGGCCTGTAGCGTATCAACTAACCTTACCTAGCTATATACAAGTGCATAATGTCTTTCATGTTTATATGTTAAAAAAATACATGTATGATCCCCACCATATAATTAGTTGGCAAGATATACAAGGAACATATGTAACAATAAGTACATTAAATTTTTTTTTTTATTTACTATTATTTTTTAAAGATGGAGGAGGAATTGATAGATTTCTCGATGACTATCTATGTTGGTCGAGACAGACGACAAATTCATCGTCGAGCCCCTACACATATCAATTAGAGAGAAGTAACACTACGGAAGCGAGATATCATCCAAGTTAAAGTGTAATTGCAACACTTTAACCCAAAAGAGGCTAGTTGGGAAGATGAAAAAATTATGAAGGAAGCATATCCGGGTTTGTTTGACAGTGTCCATCATCAGGACAATCTTTAATCTAAGGGGGTAGAGATGTGACATTTCTTAGTAATTTGTAAATATTAATTATCCATAATAAAAGACATGATACTATTACTTAGGTTTAGGGAAGGTCCGATGACAAACTAGAAACTTTAAATTTTTGTTTGATTAATAAATTATGTCATTAAGTTGTGCATAAGTGGCGAAATCTTGGAAAGAATGCCAATTGTGTCTCACTTGTCAATTGGGTAGATAGTTATGGTCTGCTGGTTACTGCCATAGATTGTCCTTGACAATTAATTTTTAAAACATGGGAACCAAAAGGGTAATAGGTACCTGAGGTAACCAAACAAGGTAGAAAAAGATGAAGCTGTAACAAACACTGTGTTTTCAATCCATGTTGAAGGGTCAGATAGATTTATGCAAGCTAGATGGACTAAGTTTGCTTAGGACTAGATAGTCATAGAAGAACTAGCTTCATGTTGTTACAAACTACCCTGCTTGTGAGAAGAGCACAAGGGGAGATTCAATCTGTGACTGATCTCGTGGTTGGGAGGAAACAACATTGCTTTCTGGAAGGTGGAGTGGATACTTGTGCATACTAGTGAGGCAAAAGATAAGTACTATATGGCTGAGTTGTGTAAGCGATAAAGAAGATATATACACAAAGAGTGTTATACAAAAGTTAATGGAATAGTAATACATAAGTGTGAATATTCTGTATGCAAATTTACACGACTTTAGTCCTGTTTCGTAACTCTTATTAATGATCAGTCAGAACAAACCAATTACTATTCCATATGGAACCAGTTGAACAATAGAATTTGATAATGACTCAAGAAAAGAAATAAGTTATCCTAGTTAATTAAAAAAAAGAAGTAGAAAACTAAAATAATGGTAAGTGTTACAAGATTATTTATAAGGAGCTTAGATAGAAAACCAACAGATAATTGGGTTAGCCTTCTAGCCTAGCCTGGATAACAGCCTAGCTAGATGGTAGTTCCATTGTCTCGTATATTAGACAAAGAATGTAGTTGAAAGTAAACATTCAGAAAAATAAGTATTGTAGGAAACATACAATTATAATCGAAAGTAAGGGTACATAACATATTAACCTACATTAATCAAAATCTATTCTCTATCGAACCTAGAACTACATGAATAATTTACATATGCAAGAAGTATAAGATAATAATAGCTGTAACATTAATTAACATCGTCAAAGTATAGTCAAAATAGACCTTCTTTTACAATCTTTCTACAAATAGCTACCATCATAGCACTGTTAACAATTATAAATTTTACTGTAAATATATTACAAGCCATAAGGTTAAATGACCGAAAAAAATCATATGAAAAGAGGGTTTGACCCATACATGATTTTCTCCCATTATTATACATTAACTGGCTTGTGAAAATGCAATGTAACAAACAAAATTATGTAGTAGGCCACAAGACTAAGAAACTCGAAGTCTAACAGATTTGATGCAACATCTAAGCTGGAACTCAAATAAATATCTCAAGCTTGAATGACCACTTTGGCATTGTTTTTAACAAAATAAAAATCCTTTCTTATCATATCACGATGAGCCTCTTGGTAGAAGGTTTGAAAATACCTAGAAAACACAGAAGTAGAGCAACCCTTAGCATATTTCCTAGTAATTTGATGGTCATAAATGGAGTAAGAAAGTGGAATACCTGCACAAATCATAAGAAGGTGTTAGAAGGGGGTTCCTTGAACTGTAATAAAACCATAAATACATATAATTGACAAATTTCTGTAGATAACATGGGATATCAAGGGGAAAATTGAACATAACTGTATAATTTCTAGAGAAGGGTATCGAGGGTTACCTAAAATTGGCTTTGTTCCGCTGGAACCATCAGATCGCCTTCTACGCATGACATCTAGAACCAAGCCACTATTTGACTTTGTTACACATCAGAAAATCTGAATCCAGATGAGAAAAGGAAATTCCTTAAGTTATCAGGCAACAACAAGAAGGAACCTTCAAATTCCTAAGCTACATCTTTAAACTCCGCCATTCTAGACTACCTGAAGTAGTTTCAGTAGGAAAGGGTGGAAAATTACCATGGCAATGACTGCAACCCTTAGACAGAGAAGCATACTGAAACCCTATATTGAACAACGTTTATGAACCCTGGGCAGTGCCAGTCAGGTAGGTAGTTACCTTGACCCAGCTCAAGGAAACCTCCACTGTCAGATGACAAACTGGAATCTTTAATTTTTTGTTTGATTAATAAATTATGTCATTAAGTTGTGCAGAAGTGGTGACATCTTGGAAATAATTCCAATTATGTCTCACATGTCAGTTGGGTAGATAGTTATGGTCAAGTAGTTACTGCCATAACTTCTCATTGAGAATTAATTATCAAAAATTGGAACCAAAAGGATAATAGGTACCTGAGGTAACCACATAAGGAAGAAAAAGATGAAGTTGTAACAAAGACTGTGTTTTCAATCTGTGCTAAAGGGTTGGACGGATTTATGCTAGCTAGTTGGACTAATTCTGGTTAGGACTAGATAGTCGCAGAACAACTAGTTGCATGTTGTTACATACTACCCTTCTTGTGAGAAGAGCACGAGAGGAGATTCGGTCTGTGACTGATCTCACGGTTGGGAGGAAATGACATTTTTTTTTGGAAGGTGGGGCAAATACTTGTGCAGAATAGCGAGGCAATAGATAAGTACTATATGACTCAGTTGTGTAACTAATAAAGAAGATATATATCTATATATAGATATACAAAAGTTAATGGGATAGAAATACATAGGTGTGAATATTATGTATGAAAATTTGCAGGACTTGAGTCCTCCTTTGTAGATGTTATTAATGGTCAGTAAGGACAAACCAATTACTATTCCATATGGAACCAATTCAAAAATAGAATTTGATAATGACTTAAGCAAAGAAATAAGTTATCCTATTTAATTAAAAAAAATAAGTAGCAAACTAAAAGAATGGCAAGGGTTACAAGATTTTTTACAAGGAACTTAGATAGAAAACCAACAGAGATCTGGGTTAATATTTTTGCCTAGATTGGATAACGACCTAGTTGGAAGACAGTCCCATTGTCTCATATATTAGACCGAGCATGTAGTTGAAAATAACCCTTTAGAAAAATAAGTATTCTAGGCAATTTACAGTTGTAATCAAAAGTAAGGGTGCATTACATATTAAGCTACATTAACCACAACTACAGGAATAGAAAGAAACTAATAATATACGAGACTGTTAAGGAATAATTTACACCTGCAAGAAGTATAAGATAAAAATAACTGTAACATTAATTAACCTCGGCCAAGTACAATCAAAATCGACCTTCTTTTATAGTATTTATACAAATAGCTACCATCGTATCACTGTTAACAACTATAAATTTTATTGTTAACATATTACAAGTTGTAAGGTTAAATGATCGACGCAAATCATATGAAAAGAGGGTTTGACCCGTAGACATTTTTCTCCCATTATTATACACTAACAAGCCGTGAAAATGCAAGGTAATAAACAAAATTACATAGTGGGCCACAAGACTAAGAAACCCGAATTCTAAGAGATTTGATGCGAGAGTCTAAGCCAGAACTCAGATAAATATATTAGGCTCAAATGACCGATTTGGCATTGTTTTTAACAAAAGCAAAATCTTGTCTTATCATATCACAATGAGCCTCCTAGTAGAAGGTCTAAAAATGCCTAGAAAACATATAAGCATAACAACCCTGAGAATATTTCCTGGTAATCTGACGGTCATAAGTGGAGTAAAAAAGTGGAATACCTGCAAGGATAATAAGAAGGTGTTACAAGGACTTACCATGAACTGTAAGAAAACCATAAATACATATAATTGACAAATTTTCATAAATAGCACGAGATATCAAGGGGAAACTTGAACAAAACTGTAGAATTTCCAAAGGAGAATAACAAGGGTTCCCTGAAATTGACTTCCTTCTGCTGGAACCATGGGGTCGCCTTCTATTCACGACATGTGGAACCAAGGCACTACTCGGCTTTGTTGCACATCAGCAAATAGGAACCCAGATGAGAAAAGGATTTTCTTTAAGTTATTACACAAGAACAACGAGGAACCTTAAAATTCCTAAGCTACATCTTTACACTATGCCATTCTAGACTACTTGAAGTATTTTAAGCAATAAATGGTGGAAAATTACCATGGAAATGACTGCAACCCTTAGAGAGAGAATCATCCCGAAACCCTATAGTGAATGAGGTGAATGAACCTTGGGTAGTGCCAGTTGGGTAGGTACTTACCTTGACCCAACTCAAGGAAACCTCCACCGTCAGATGAGAATCTGTGTCCTGGACCTTTGATGAGATCTAGCTCCCAAGACAGGGACATGTATAAGAATTAGAGCATGTTGTCTAGAAGTTTCCAGTACATGCATTTACCGGAGATTAATGTAAGTAAGGTGGATCAGTAGTTCATTCAAGAATGTATATATAAATGTACTGGTGAATTTTTATTAATTAAACGATATAAATAACGTTATCCTAAGTTGAACATAGGTGCATAAAGTTGTATGTTGTAACATTTAAACAATACTTAATAACTTATGAAATCTACAAACCAATCTATCTCAAGCATTATAAACCTGAAAACTTATAATGGTATTGGGTTAGCTAAAGGCAAACTAATTCTTTAATTCTTTGGTTTTTGCTTTTTTGTTTTCTTTTGTTTTTATTATTATATTGATTATAATGTGTTTTCACATGGAAATGTGACACTAGGGGCTTCTTTAACTTTTCACTTATAATTTTCCCTATGTTTCCAAAATTTTCTTAATCTCCCTTTCAAACTTTGAATCTTTCAACAAAACAATTATTTTATGTTTATTATTCAAGAAAATTTCCACATTTCTCGCTAAAACAATTATTATTATTATTATTATTATTGAGGCCAATATTTTTATTAAATTGTTGTTAAGCAATTTTTTTGTTCATTTTTTTTTTTTTTTTTCTCTTTCAGTTTTTGTTTTTAATATTTCTTTTAGTTGTGATCTAATTGATCTATGTTTTGAAGGTTTTTTAGCCATATTTTCTAGTCAAATTTTCTTGAAATTAGGAATTTGTTGGAATTAATCTCTAAATTATGTACAATCCAAGTTCCCCAAGAATTTTTATGAGAAACTAATTCGTTTACACATTTAAAAATATATTTAAATAACAAATAAGCATGATTTGACAACATATTGTTTGACAAACTTTTGACTAAAAGCTCTAAAAAATAGAATAATTTGATAACACGTTTATTTTATTCCGACCTTTATCTCACCTCCCTTTAACATTAATATATTTTATTTTAATACAATTATTACTCATGTTTTAATCATCACACTAGTTAGTTATTTTATTGTTATTATTTTTAGTTTATTAAGCAAACACTCTTCACATTCTTTTAATATCGGTTAGCAAACTTTATTCTAGAAGAATTTTAATAAAGACTTAGTCAGCCTAATATATAAAATTATTGTTGTCTTGCCATTTGGGATGACTAATGCCCCAACAACTTTTATGTGTCTTATGAACACTATTTTTCATCAATATTTAGATAAGTTTGTATTTATTTTTATTGATGATATACTAGTATATTTCCGAAACATGGAAGAGCACAAGGAACATTTGTGGATCATTTTGCAGACATTAAGGGAACACTAGATGTATGCAAAATACAACACGTGATTTCTTTAAAGAACAAGTTCAGTACTTAGGGCATGTCATAACTAAGAATGGAATTGTTGTGGACCTGGAAAAAATAAAAACCATAATGGAATGGCCAATTCTGAAAAATGTGGCTGATATAAGGTCGTTTATGGGACTAGGTGGATACTATAGAAGGTTTATTAAATGATTTTCCAAGGTAGCATATCCCATTACCTCCTTGCAGAAAAAAGGAAGAATCTTCAAGTGGACATACGAGTGTTAATATAGTTTTGACCGATTGAATAACTTTCTTACTACTACCCCTATTTTAAGCATTGCAGACCTAGACAAGGAATATGTTGTCTGCAGCGATGCTTATAAGGAGGAAGTAGGGGAAGTACTAATGAAAAAGGGTAGAGTTATAGAATATGAATCTCAGAAGCTAAAGGAGCATGAGTAAAAATACTCTGCCTAAGATCTGGAACTAATTGCAGTAATCCACGCATTAAAAATGTGGTGACATTATTTATTAGGAAATAAATTTTTATTGATGACAAGTCATCAGAATTTAAGTAACTATTTTAAACAACCTACTTTTAATGCTCGACATGCACGTCGGGTTTCCTTTATGAGTGAGTTTGATTTTGAAATTAAACATTTAAAAGGAAAAGAAAATTAGATTGCAGATGCATTACGTCAGAAGTTAAACTGTGTCTCAGATATTTCATTCAGTGAAGTTCAAACTACTTTCAAGGAACATATTAAAGAAGCTACTCAAAGAGATCCTGAACACATTTTTTTATGGCAGAAGGCCCAAAGTCCAAACAATAGTGAACAACAATTAGGATATGAGATAAATAAGGAAAAAATGTTGATTTATCTAGGCAAACATTATGTTTATGATCAACAAAGTATCAAGCAATTAATTCTAGATGAATACCACAGAATTCCTTATGCAACTCACCCTGACTATTAGAAACTAATCACTGGATTAAGAAAAGGGTACTTCTGGCCATGTATGAAAAAATAAGTGGCAGATTATTTAGCCCCTTGTTCAAAATGCCAGCAGGTAAAAACAGAACACCAACATCCGCTGGATTGCTCCACCCATTTTCTATTCCAGAATGGAAGTGGGAGATCATTTCAATTGACTTTATTACAGGCTTACTTAATACCAAGAAGCAAAATGACTCAATAATGGTAGTAGTAGATAAATTGAGTAAATTTTCCCATTTCACTCCAGTACAATCTACCTTTAAGATTGTTCAAATTACTATCATCTTTATGAAATATATATTTAGACTTCATGGAATACAAAAGGAAATAATTTCAGATAGAGACATAAAATTTACATCTGCGTTTTGGAAAGCATTGTTTGAAGGTTTAGGCACTTAGATACATTTTAGCTTGACATACCATCCTCAGAAGGATGGGCAAGCAGAGCAAGTAAATGAAATAATTGACGATATGCTAAGAATGTATGTGATTCAACTACTGCCTGAGTGTGAATACTACATACAATTGGTGGAATTCGCTTACAATAAAAGCTATCATGCATCCTTGTGGATGAGCCCATTCGAAGTTTTATATGGTCGCACGTGCAAAACACATTTGAATTAGGGAGGCCTCGAAGATAAATTAATGCTAGGTCCCGATATGTTGAAAGAAATGGAGAATGCAGTGAATAAAGTAAGGATGAACTTGAAGGTTACTCAAGATAGGGAGAAAATTTATGCTGATAAGAAACAAAGTTTTCGAGAATTTCAGATTGGGGACCATGTATATGTAAGAGTGAGGCCCAAGAAAATTACTTTGCAATGAGGACGTTATGCCAAGTTAGCACCCTAGTTCTATGGTCCTTTTAAAATTTTGGCTCGAATTGGGCCTCTAGCGCATCAACTAGCCTTACCTACTTATATACACATGCATAATGTCCTTCATGTTTATGTGTTAAAAAAATACATATATGATCCCTGCCATATAATCAGTTGGCAGAATATACAGGTAACTTATGTAACAATAAGTACATTATATGTATTTTTTTATTTACTATTATTGTTATCTATGTAGACCTTGAAACGGAAACTAAAACTGTTACCCGTTTCGTAGAGATAGCAAAAAAGTGACCAGATTTTGAAAAGGGGTGATGCACAACACACATGTTTCTTTTAGAGCATAGTTTTTGGCACTTTAATTTTTTTATGTACATTACGTTTTAGAATGGTAGTGATTTTCATGGTGATTTAGAAAAGTGGGTATTCTGCATCAGACCCTTTTTTTAAAAGACCTATTTTTTGACTTTAAATTTTCTAATGTATGAAATGTAAATAATTATTTTGTAAATTTAATAATTTTTGAAATGGTCATTTCCTTCATATTTTCTTGTTTTTTATTTTTATTTTAATTTTTTTGTAGTGAGGATTTCATTATTTTGCATTTTTAAATTAGACGGTCGATATTTTGAATTTTCGATATTCTACATATTTATACATCCTTAATTAATTTTTCAATCCACAAGAAATAATTGCTTCTAAAAATCAATATTTTTTAACAATGGACATAAAAATAACCATTTTTAACATAAATATAACTAAAAAACTACACGTTTTGATATTTTTTTGCTAGAATTGACATGTCAAAATTACAATTTATTTATGAAAAATTTAACTAAAAATGGTTAAATAATAGTTTTTTTCTTTTTTTATGAATTTCATGTCAAAAAAATAATAATAATCACTTTTTTTTTCAAAAAATAATCATTAACTTAAAAATTAATGCGAAAATCACATCTTAGAAATATTGAACGCATAACAACCTTAATTGGGTGTTTATTCTTCTCATAAAATGTCAAAGTCAAAACATTGCAAAGCTTTATTTCCAAGCATAACTTAAATTTAATCAACAATGTCACGTAATCCAAACTCTTCGTCCTCTAGGGTTTCATCATTGTCTTCTTCCACAATAGTTTCTGCTTCCTTTTGCTCATTTTCCTCTTCTAAAGGATCTTTGCTATCTGCGAATCTCCCAATGTATGTCTTTCCAAACATTCCATGTAATAGTGGTTGGGGTTCCTTTGCCTTTTTTGCCACACGTGATTCACTAAAGTCCCCTTTCTTCAACCCAATTTATTGCATTGCATCTAGAAGAAATTGAAGAGCATTAATTCTTTGTTGAATGAAATTGCACTGTATTGGATCTTTTTCAGTTGCAATGCAATTTCTTCCTTTTTGAAGGCAACATGCTAGTGTTGTACCTAATTATCAAGCACAAAAGAAATAATGAAAGAAATTAGTACAATGACATATAAATTAATAAATAACATATTGAAATTCAATTCCATATAATAAAACTTACCTGAGCGAGAAAATAAATCCAAAACCCAATCTCCTTCATTTGATTGTCGCAAAGACATGGCTAAATCGAGCTCCTATATAACATTGGGTTACATTTTTTAAGTGCTCAAACGGCTCGATCGAGCACTTAAAAAGGGCTCAATTGAGCAATCATTTTTTCCACCCAAACATGCCATCTCTTGCCAAAAAGTGTAACCGAGATCCATGCTTTCACCCTTATAGATTATGAATTTCTAACAATCGATATCCTAATTATTATTATTATCCATGTTTAAGGTTATAGCCAAGCCAGACACCAAATTATTGTATGAAACCCCCTTGTTTATGGGACAAGAGACCCACCTCCATGCAACGATTTGATTATTGTCTACGAAGGCATATCTACTCTAACCCCTTCTGGTTTTTGAACCTATGACCTCTTAGGAGGAAACACATGCTCTTAACCATTAGGCACTTGACCTGAGATGCCTCATGTTTAACTCTAATGTTATAGGAGCATTTCCTTAAGAACTCTATCCAATAATTGGACCTCACACACTCTACTGACCTCTAATTTCAGTTCTGTGGCATTTCAAAGTTTACCCTCCAAAACTCATTTAAGGCCATAAATCACACTTAATAATGGTTTACTATATTTGTGAAATTTCTAATTCTTTATAAGTAATCATTTAGATTGGGTTGTTGTTTCTAGAAGGGTATGGCCCAAAGCTTAATTTTGTTGAGAAGGAATACTATGGTTTTTGTTGAGAAGGAGTACCATGAAGATTGTTAGAAATAACCAAACAATGTAATCTAATCAAGGTTTATGGATTGATTATTCATTTATATCTTAGTCAGAGTTAATTATTCAAAAAGACAAAAGAAAGAAAGAAATAGGTTTATGGATTGATTATTCATTTATATCTTAGTAAGAGTTAATTATTCCAAAAAAACAAAAGAAAAAAAGAAAGAGGGACCTACATATTCATTGAGAAGAAATGGCTGAGTTGGATTCTTCACTTCTTCTTCTGCCATATTTGATACATGCACGCACGCACTAGTAACTATTTTGTTTGTTCCATGCATTTTAATGTTGCTTGTGCCTGGCAAGGTGGAGGAAGAGGAGCAGCAACAACTAGAAGAAGAGTTTGTGCAATAGTCCATCCATTCACCTTATTACATAAAAATAGATGAATATTCACCATAAGTAATAAATTTTATTACATGAAACTCCTTTAACTTTTTCTTTCTCAATCAATAACTTTTTTAGAAACATCTTTTAAACTTGTACATTAATTTCTCTTTAAACCATATTTTCATGTACAATTAGTCATATAACCCTACCAATTAGTTTAAAACTTAGATCTCCATTCCAATTACTCTTTGCAATTCCCTTTAGCAGATAATGAACACTTCATTCTTATCTTCACTATACAATGTTGGACTTGACTTACATTATTCAATTTTCAACCTTTATAATGGCTCAAAATTATCCTATTTAATTTGATAAAGAAATATTTTAATATCCATCTACAAAACATTGTGTTGCATTTCTATAAAAAAGCTCAACGACATACATCAACCTCTATTATTTATTAAATCATAGTGTGCCTATAAAAATGTAATATTATTTCCTACCCCTTGTTCAACGAAAGAGTTTATATTGATAAGTAAAACTCAATTCACATCACATTGCGAGATAGATGTTCCAAGCCGTTTTGATCAACATGGTGAAGGGATTCCAAGGAGAGCGTATCAGGTTGTATGTTCGAGGGATCATCCTCGGCTACAAAAGGTCAAAATCAAACCAGTACCCAAATACTCCTCTGATTCAAATTGAAGGAGTCAATACACCAGAGGAAGTGGATTGGTATCTGGGAAAAAGGATGGCCTATATTTACAAGGCGAAAACCAAGAAAGGGTGAATTAATTACAGGTGTATTTGGGGCAAAGTAACAAGGCCACATGTAACAATGGTGTTGTTAGGGAAAAATTTAGAACAAATTTGCCACCAAAGTCCATGTGAGGGAGAGTGAGAGTATTTATGTACGCCAACAGCATATGAGGTTGCTATCACCACTTGGACTACAAACTCTCGGATGTTTCATATTTTAGTTTTGTTTCGATATGAGAGGCCTATTGTTGATGAAGTCGTTGATTTATGAGAATTTTTTTCCTTCACAGGAAGATGTGATGCAAATTTAACCTTTTTTTTCCTATAATATTTACGTCTTTTGTTATTTTATTTTTGCCTACATTAGAACTATGAAATCATGATTTTGACAATATGAGTACTGCTAGCTGTTTAGTGTAGACATCTACACATGTTATGTACTACTCTTTAAAATTTTCAGTTCATTAAAATAGATCAAAACTGAATTTTTCAAAGAAGTCGTCAGCGACAAATTGAAAATTAGGGCACTCTCACAGGATATGGCGAAAACATCCTAGATCGAAGTAATCTATTTTAAATCAGACTGTGAATACGGATTAATATATGAATAGACAAGCCCACTGTAAACCCTTGGCATATGCTAACTTCAAGCCCTTTTAGATAATAAAATATATTCTCCGAATTTCCTAGAGGAAAGGGCGCAAGATTTCCAGAGGTTTCAAAAATCAAAAATTTTGAAAATGACTGTGCATCACAACAATACAGCAAATTAAATATTACTTTGTCATCATCTTGGCGATAAAATCTTCATAGTAGATGTTTCCATTTAACGTACCAATAACTCATTATATTTTAAACCTCTTAGGTTTATTTTCATTTTAAATTTTTCATTTAGAAATATCTAACTATTCTTATGCTTCATTTTCAGCAAACTGAGATATTAATAACAAACCTCTTCTGATTATTTAAATTTCTCATTCAGACGTATTGAACTATATTTAATTCGGTTCTTATACTTCATTTTTAACCTAGGTTTGAAAATTTTAAATATAAAGTATTGTTATTTAAAACCGGAATTTCTTTTACACTCATCCAAATGAAGCTGCCATTAAAATGATAGGCCCAAAAAATAAATAATCATCCCAAAATTTTGGCTCGACAGGCGGAACAAACTTGAAATTCCAGGGCCGAGCCATGACATTGACGCTTTGGATTTTACAATACGCCTTCGCCACATGAAGTTCGTTTTAGGTTTCGTAATGTGGACTCACCCCATAAAGTTTTAGTTTTATTGTTTTACGATCAGCGCTCGCGAGTCGCCAAATAAAGTTTTATGATTTTAGAATACCCAATTGCCGCGTAACCATATGGTTTGCACGCGTCGTGAATACTGCAACCTCTTTCAAAGTTTTCTTTGCATGGCATAAATCATGACGTGGGAATTGTGCAATTTCCAAGGCCACCTTCTCCAAAGTGTTACAATAAACAAATTTGCTGGAATCTTGAGGTAAGATGGAGCCTCTGATATTGTCACAACAAAACGAACTTAATTTCTGGAATCCACTCATTGAATTCTCACTACTCTAGCTTCTCCTCTACGCTAGTAAGAATATGACGGAGTTCTTGGCAGAAATCTTGCCGGTCCCACTTTATCGAGGGCTTTAAAGGCATCCCTGAGTTGAACATGGAAGCTCCCTCCCCTTCAAGTTCTGTTTCATCATGTCCTACATTGAAGCGATCTGCTCCTCACTCCAGATCAAAACTGAAATTTTACTGAAAAATATTTTGTTTGTTCTTGCCAAAATTAATTAACATCAAAATTCCCTCTGAAATCCATTTAATATCATTTTGGATGCCCAGTAAGCATTGTTTGGGGCAATTCGTAGCAAATGGGGCAATTCTGAGAATGGTCTGGTGGTGGGAGCGATTCTCAGAATCACCCAGCCACCGGTGCCGGTGATTTTCAGAATTGCCCCATCTGCTACGAATCGCCCCAAATAATGCTTATTGGGCATCCAATACGATATTAATCAGAGAAATCCTAGCCGTGCGAAAGACCTGCGGTGATGGCACTGCTGGGAATTGAACTGGGGTCGCCTTGGGTGTTATTGCAATAGGGGGCGATGTCGGTGCTAGTGCCAAAAACGATAAGCCCATCAATACCGTGATGAAAATGAAATCCAGCCATTGCAATCATTTTTAACACATTGTTGCAGAAATTTCCCATGCAACTTTTCAATTTGAAATCCAGGAAGTGGTGAAGCATTTGAAATCCTTAGCATTTGAATAACATTGAATGTGTGTACGTGCACGTCTAATCCACTTACCAGCCTCCGGATGAGCCATTCGATGATGGGACATGCCAAAGATCTTTGGCATGGTCAGAAAGGTTGCTGACCATGGCTTCTCTTACGCTACCCAAATATTGGTTTCCAGAATACCCTCCGCACGTCTAGGTCGACCTATCTGGAATAATTTGATAATGCCAATAAATTTGCAATAGGTCATAGGGAGATCATAACATATCATTATGAGATCCGAGTCTGTGAGCATTAAATGGGAGGCGGTGAATGAGTTGAAAAACCCAAAAAGCATTAAACACAAATACTGCCACCTTATTAATGCAATTGAATGTTATTGCATGCCCCACACCGTCACTCTCTTTTCTTTCCAATCGTCACAGAGCAGCAACAACATGGCCATGTAACCGACTCTCAGTAGACTCACCTCTCCATGGAGCCTTCACTGGAGAAAATATCACATCAGTGGCTGCTAATGATCAATAATAGCTCAGTTATTCTAATCCAATTAGTTTTGCATAGAGTGAGCATTATGTATTGCCATTACTTCTAATCTTCTACACATATAACATTAAGTGGGCCTATGTATTGTCATTACTACTAATCTTCTACACATATAACATTATGTGGGCATTATCCAGAACCCATCCTCATGTTTGTCATGGATTACTTATTTCAGAGTATTTTTTTTTCTAATATAACTTAATTTATGAAGTTTCACTTGTGAGTTTGGTTTGCTATGATGTAAAATTCTTATTATTTGTGCGGGTCATGAAAAAACTCTTTACTGGATTGGTCTGGACAGTGGAGGAGAAGCAGTAATGGTAAGTTTCAGCACTCTCAGTGGGTTCTTTTTGCATGTAGCTTTCTTTATGTAATTGAAATGTTTTGTTTCAAGTATGTTCATGGAAATCATGTGATTATGTCGCTGCCTCTTTTGTGCAAATTATAAACTTTTTGTTCTTGAACATGCACGGTAGAAAGATAATTTTGACATGAGTAGGGATGCAAGTAGTAGTATCAAAAGAAGCAGCAGTAGAAGAAACTTGGAGGATCAGCACAGTGAAAACAAAGATGACTCTTTAGTTGCTGAAGATTATGTGAAAGGTGATTATGGGATCTCTGATCCACCACCTAGTTCAGGCTGGCTAGCCAAGAAACCAGTGCAATATAGGATTTTCAATCATCCTCCAGCTCCTCCACCTCATCCATGATTTGCATTAAACAGTCCAACCTGAAGATGTTTTACAGAGATACTCTTGCCAATGTTTTACAGATATACTCTTGTCATTACTACAAAGGCATGCATTTGGAAATTAGGTATATGATATTTTCAATTTTCAAAAAAGTAGTATTTCTGTAAACGTGTTTCTCATTGAAGATGGCAAACGTTGACATATGCCAAACCCTTATCAATTTTAGTAACCTTTGTAGCACTAGCCGTATATAAAAGTTCAATATCTTTAATATGACATCTATGTAAAGAATTTTGTTTCCTCAAACCACAGTTATTTCTCATTTTCATTTTCTATTTCTTTCAAGTTCAAGATTTATCTGAAAATAAAATTTTCAACGGAATCTCCAAAAAATTACATTATAAACAATTCCGATTACTTTTCTTCATTTTCCTACATCCTAAACAAACAAATGCTGCAACACTCCTCCTCTCGCTCTTACGATCTCCCTACTGCTGAGTACTTGAAAGATTGCAATGCGGCTATTTGTTCATCAGAGAGGCCGAGACTTCGCCGGTCCTCATCGTTCAATTCATGGATGAAGACGATCCTCTAAGGCAGCGAAAAAAGATCACGACAAACTTCTTTGATTAAGTAGATGAGTAATGCTATTGCGAAGAGTACTGCCACAATTGTCTAAGAGCTAACTAATACCTGCCACTGCGCGTCCATAATTACTCGATTTCTGTTTCCAGATGTATAACGTGTCAGGTGGCGATTTTTTTTTGAAGAATGTCCGGAGTTGATCTTCTCTAATTTATCAATGAGGTACATGTTTTATATCTCAGGCATTTTCAAGACCAATATATAAGCCGACACATATTCTCCGTGATTTTTTTTTGTCTTGTCCCCATGGGGTTACATGGACTTTCAAGGTAAGTTGTAACTAAAATTCATTGTCCCTATTTAATAATATTAGACATTAGACATTAATTCGAGATAACATTGATAAAATTATGAGCTCAACATTTAAGTTACTATGGTGGAAGATAATATAGAAAGTTTGGGCTTTCATATGGTCTATCAACACTGTTATTTTAGTTCATTATAATTCAAACAAGGGGCCGTTAAGTTTGGTGTTCTCCGTGTCTAAGATATTTAGATGAAAATTGATAGAGATTAGGTTTTTAACTTGATTAAGAAGATTTTTGAAATGATTAAGTATAAGGGAATGGAAATAGGAGTAGTTTTTAAAAGCAAAATCCAAGTGTGTTTTCTAGTCAATTCATCTTTATCTAAGATATTTACATGAAAATTGATTGAGATTATGGTTTTCACCTTGATTAAGAAGACTTTTAAAATGACCATGTTAAGCATAAAGGAATGGAAATAGGAGTGGTTTTTAAAAGCAAAATTCAAGTGTGCTTTCTAGTGAATTCATGAAAAGACAATAGCTGAGTCTAAAATATTTGAAACCCTTTAACAATAAGGTTATAGTTATGGTATTGTTAACACCCAGGTTGTTCCCTATGACTCCCAAGGGAATACGACCGGGGTAACCACTAACCAATCTTTGCATTATAGACCCTAGCCTATCTATAATCAGAGAGGGCTCTCTCTTTAAATTTCAGCTATGTGTTGTGAATATTTTAGGCTAGTTTAAAGTTTCAGTTTCCTGTTTGAGATTTTGGTTGGTGAACTTTTGTTGTAAGAAGGGCATGAAATGTGCAGAAGATGGTAATCCATTGGGCATATGGAGTCAGAAATGTGAGATAGTTCTGGTGCCTGTGATGGAGAAAGTTTTACTGCAAGGCTAGATAGCTATTGTTAATATAATTTTCCGTTTAGTGAGTGAAACAATGGGAAATGGAGTTACAGACAGTGTGATACCAATTTGAACAACAATATCTACTTAGTAGCATAAATGAATTACTAAACAATGACTGTGAGATATTCAGTGCTTATTGGAGCAGTTAAGAATTCCAATTTAAACAACTGAAATTATAGAAAAACATTTATAGTGAAGATAGATTGAGATTAGGGTGTCTCCATGGACAAATCCTGAGCTATTCTTTTTCTTTCTTTCCTAGATTTAGAACAACCTGTGAGAGTCATGAGTTAAAACAAATAACATAACATTAACAGAGATGGAGAAACACTTATTATATTAAGCCATAGCACTAGAATCTTGTAGCATTCAATGGTTCCAGTCATAGCATGCACCAGCAAGACTCAGTTCCTGTAAGCTCCAAGCTTTATTTATAACATCCTTCTGCAAGTTACAGCCGAGTTCGCATTTCTTCATAAGAGAACAACAAAAACCAACAACTCCTTGAAAGTTTGTGCGAGGGGGAATATACACAATAGGTTTTACAAAATATCTGAATGCTGAGTCATTTGATAAATTAACTATGCTCACCAACTTTACAAAATAGCAGATAAGAAAGTTATTGCTACTCTAAATGTAGGATAAATGGTCTTTAATTCTGTCACAACTCTTCTTGACCTTTGGAGGACACTGAGTCGATTGACCATTCTGCTTTAATGTTGAATGATGTGTCTTTATACTCTGTCATGCTGTAGTTTTCTCGGCCCTGTTACCTGTAGCTGTCATTGTTGCTTTTGGAATTTTCCTGCTGAGTTGGCTCATTCCACCTTTTGGTCATAGTATATGCATCACACTTTCTGAATGTGATGACTTATATATTTCGATGACAAAACTTAGATGAAACCCCCTGCTTATAATAATAATGGTATCATTGAGGTCCACCATTCCTGTGTAGGCAATTGATGCCTCAAAATTGCATCCAAGGTCTCATCTGCCTCTGTGTATTTGTAGAAGTTCGGAGGCACTTCAAATAAATGGCTAATCTCATTCATAATAAAAAACAAATTCTCTACTCTGTCATAGAGACTTTGCCCAGATGTTGGCCCTGTTACCTGTGAGCTGCTTCATCCTTGACTGATCTGATTGGTGGCAAATGTGTTCACCCTTTTTGCATAAACCTCATGTGATAGAAGTTTCCCTGCACTATTGAGCAAGCTTGGAAGACCTCTGCCCTGTAATGCTGCAAATTTGTCCATGAACCTATTGACCTTTGTTTGCATGTCCTGGCTTCTTCTATCCAATGTTTGCACCAGGCTTTTCAGTGCGAGGACCCTCTTTATCAGCTGGATAGTTTCTGTCCTGTTGGAGATCCCAATTGCTGCCAGCTGAGGACCTGTCCAGTTATTAAGCACATTAATCATTCTGTTGGCTATCTCAGGCATACTACCTAGAGATGCCCTTGCTCTATGGACTTCCTTTTGCGCTTTGCCTATGAGCTCCATTTGCTCATGGATAGTTTGAATGTATTGCCACTGATCCGTTATTGATTGGCCAATGTGGGTCCACAAAACTGTCCTGATCTCAGCCACCACTTTGTCAAGGGTGAGTTCTTTCTCCAGGTCCTTTATCCTTTCTTTGAGAGCTTTTATTTCTCTCCCTTTCTCAGCCACATTCTGCTTGGATTTGTCATATTTCTCATTCATCTTGGCCAAATTCTCCTTGGCTCCATTCAGTTCTGTCATCTGGGCTTCGAGGGCCTGGATCTCACTCATCAATTTCTGCATGTCAAGGCTCGGAGCCTGTTCTGTAGTTGGTGCTGGTGCTGCTGTTGATGTTGATGGTGCTACCGGTTTCGTGGGAGGAGCAGTAGTCTTTGGGGGCTCCTCAAGGTTTATAACCTTTGGAGGGGGCTGAGAAGTCTGGCCTCCCTCTTTCTGCTGCAGGGCTGCCTGCAGTGCAGCCTCTGTATCCTCCAGCTTCCCTTCTGTCTGCACTAGCTGTTTGTGCAGTGCTACCAGCAATGTAGTTACCTCCTAGTCTTGCCTCTGCTGAGAAACCTCATCTGTTTGGGGGTGAATGGTTGCTGGGAGCTTCACCTTCTTTCTTAGGGCTGCAAGGTCTGCATCTCTTATCTTCAGTAGCGATTGTATGGCCTTTGTATCTTTGGGGTCATGCCCAAGCTCTATAATTATATCCTCCAAAGACTTGATCCTGTTGTCTTTGGCCAGGGAGGATGCCTTCTCCAACTCAAGTTGGGCAGCTGTATTATTTAGGCTGTTTTCCAACCTATTAGCCAACATTGTTTTGTCTGCCAACGTTGCATAGACCATCTCACCCGTTTGCTTGTGAAGCTCTATTTGGTCCATAGGGTGGATGTCCTTTGCAAGAACCTCAAGGTTGGTTCGTATATAGTCTGCAGCTGACTGTGGCTGCAGCATGGTGGGCATGAGATGACTCATGGTCATTTTTCCTTCTGTGATGTCATAGGATGACATAAGCCTTTGTTGATTGGTAGGGGCCATCTTCAGCAACTGGTTGTAGATTTGGAGCCTGAGTGGCTCATTTCTCCTTTTGATCTCAATAAACTGTTGCTTGATGCCTGCCTCTGTTCTCCTTTGATGGCTTGAGGAGCTAACCTCTCCTCCAATGGTTCTCTCTTGTTCCTGCTGAAAGGAACTGGCAGATGCCTCCATACTTGGTGGGCCCATTC
>APFE031104751.1:0-15772 GCA_000404065.3 Pinus taeda
GTCCAAAACCATGGACCGAAAAATCATCGCGTCCAAAAAACATGTGCGAAAATCATGCACAAAACCATAGGTGGGTCCACCCAACCTAACATAGGGACCAAAACCAAAATTTTCCGGGTTACGGGTACCCCTCAAACCCCCTGTTAACTATGTGGAAAGAATATAACACAACCCAACACGGGGTTTGCTTAGAGAAATCAAACAAGTGATCTGAGTTGCAGCGAAGGGCAATGAGTACATAGAAGAGACGCAAAGATAGTACCAGAGGGCCAGCACAGTGATTGAGAAGGTTATGCAGAGCCAGTAAGAGCCACGCAGAGGTAGCCAGAGACTGCGCAAAGGCTGAGGGGCCTGCGTGGGTGACACAGAAGGCCAGAGAGTTAACGCAAAGAGGCAGAGGGCTAACGCAGGGGGTTCCAGAGCTACACAATGGCTAGCAGGTCTGACGCAGAGCCTTGGAGAAGCACCAGAAGGATTTTCGTGGGGTAGAATAGTGCCGAGAAGTTGAATATCTTCTTTTGAGAAGAGGTATTATTGTCGTGTAGAAATCCCTATTGGGCGTGCCAGTTTAGCACCCTAGTTGTACTCAAGAACGCTGCTTAATAATAAAACCCTCAGAACTGCTACACCGATTTTCCCACATTGGGTTTTCCCAAGGACGATTATCCAAAAATAACGGTGCCCCTTGTGTGTTTGTCTATTACTTTAGTTGATGATCTGTATATGAGTTGAGACAACATTTGTGTTTATTTTCAGTATATATATGGTTAAATAACTTGTTAAGGAATAAACAAGTAGGTGAAATAAACCAAATAATGCAGTAGGAATTTCTGACGTGTCGGACTTAGAAATTTCAACAGTTCACAAGTGATAGATGCCCACGATAGTTCCATAAAGTTTCAGGCTGACCTTCTAACACTAAAAAGGAAGGTCGCGTTAGTGCGAGAGGCGCTTCTGCAGCAGAATGAGGAGCTGGAGGGCATGAGAGCAGTTTGTGCTGAGTCCACGGCCAAATTAACTCACGTTGGGGAGCAATTGGATTCCCCACTGGTGCAGCTAAAGTGCACGTTGGAGTGTGAGAGCAGTGCTCTTCGGGTATATATAGATGGGGCTGGAAACACTCTTAAGTTACCTTGGCCCATTGGACAAAGGGAGACAAAGCTACCTAGTCAGATTGTATGTATTGACGAGGATAGCAAGATGAGACGATCTGAGTTGCATAGGGTGCAACACTCACATGCTGGGGTTGTTCTATGTGCAGGAGTTCATGCATTCGATCCCTCTCTTGGGGTTGGGTGGTGAGAGATTCTGAGTTGGTACCCAATGGAGTGGACTATGGAGATGTTAGTGGAGCCAAGTAGAGCTCAGCAGGAGTTTCCAGGCACTGTGGATGCTGGAAGTCCCGACTAGCATTGGGAACCAAGAGGGAATACCTATCATTTCCCATGTATGTCGGTTGACTACAATCGGGATTGTGTAGTTGACCTAGTAGTTGAGCATGCACATTCGCTAGGGGAGTCTCGATAAACACCAGTGGATGATCGTTTATGGACAATCACTTTTGGTTTTCTTGGTATGGCATTCCTACACAGGATCATTGGGTGATCAACATACTCTGGCAGGAGTTTGTTGGAGGTGGTGGCATGGTAGGTCACCAGACGGTGCCTTGCATGGAGCTAGGGGCTCTTCACTTTTGTGCGGGGCACAGAGGACGCAGAGGAGCGGAGTAGTGGTGGCATCACTACTGACACATAAGGAGAGTCACTTCTTGGATCCCTCAGGGGGGATTTGGAGGGGAGATCCATTCCTCAGTGGGGATAATGATGCGATAGTAGAGGTGACAATACTGATCAGGTGTGGCCTGACACGTAGAGACATAGCTCTAGGCCATCATATCCAAGGATGTATGGGAGCATCTAACATTAAGTAGTGGTCTATAGGTGGGCATGGAGATGCATTGTGGGGTGTTGTAGTGTGTTGGACTGCATTGCAAAGTGGGAGTGCCTCACATCACAGTAAGTACGTGAGGGAGTGAAAGGTGCAGTAACACAGGTAGGAAGCAGGATGGTACAGGGTGGCATAACTACAACTGAGGGTATCCAGCAATGTAAAGGGGTAGGCCACGGTGTACAATGGCATGTCCAAGAGTATTGGGATAATCGGTGGTATGCAGAGGCATATGGTGCTGCACAACTGTTGATTAGTGGTTGTCATTGATGTCAACCCAAGTAGCACCAGGGGCTACCCCAATTTTTCATGGGAATTTTGACTTGACAACTCATATTATTTTGCATCAAAGATCTTCTTGATGGATTCTACTCATCGAGATGTTTCCATTGATATATGGTATGCATCCCAGTTCTTCACAGTTTCAGAGTTATCTGCGTTTGAAGTTGGAAACCCCCATTAGTGGACTAAAACCCCAAGGGTTGAGACATCACCTTATTCCCCAATGATTTTCAATATATACAGGGATTCTCACTGTAATCTCACCTCATATAAGTTGAATAAATTGAAAATCCAAAGATTGTAAACCAATCATTGACTTTACTCTCGGGTAAGACCATATGCACTAAGCCAATCATTGACTTCAAAATTTTAGTGGACAAATATTAATAAGCCTTAGTAATTAATTAAATTAAGGGCAATTATGAAAGCATCATCTTAGCAAGCATATTAAATTAATTCTATCCCATAAAAAGTATCCCTCCTGCCTTAACAAATACTATCTCTTCCCATAAGGCTCACGGCCTCCCTTCCTTAACACACAAGACAGATAAATTTAATATTTTAATAAGTTAATTCCTATATGAAACCCTCTCGAATATCGAACAGTCAACTATAATGTCCCTTCCTAAACCTTAACGTCATCCTTACCAACCAGTGTATGACTATGAAAACAAACCCTAATCACCACTTGCGAGACAAGCTTATGAACGAATAATCTAAGGTAAGTCTGTAATTTTCCTTTTGTATATTCCCTTTTAAGTCACAGTCTAGGTCCTTCTTACTTTGTATTTAAATAGAGCATGTAAAGTCACCTTTTTATGTCTCAGACTTGAGGTATAAAAGAAAAAAAAGGGTTAATCTCTTCCTGGTTTAGGCCCATACTTCAGTTAGTTTAAGTTTTTTTTGAAGTCTAGTTTAGGCTAGTACCATGTCTGATTAGGGCTAGTGTTTAGGCCTGTTTTTAAAAGCTTCAGTGGTTCAGCCCTATAGCATCTTTCAAGTCTCAAATTGACCACAACATTAAGGTAACATTGCAATATCTTAGGCTTATTTCATTTAAGTTTCAGATCTGTATTTATACCTTGTGTTCAGAACTGGTTAGGGCTCGTTTCAGATTTGTGGATAAGGCATATCATCAAGGTAAGTAGTAAGGCTTGCAGTTTTAAGAGCCAGTTTTAGGATTGTATAATATCTATCTCATGTCAAGTATAGTGTCATCAAAGGGGTCAAGTGTAGGTTTGTCTAGTGTCTAGCAAAAGTTTTAGGATCACCTAATAAGAGTAAAGTCTAAGCATCATTAAGATTTCAGTGCCATCAAGAAAAGAGACATGTATTGTTATATTTCTTTTGTTGCATATCTATTTCTGCTAACATATTTTTTTAGTATGTTTATTACTATTGTACTAATTCTCTTTGCAGGCAGAGGTAAGTATCATTGAAGGGTATTTTTGTTATTTCTGGGATTGGGTCTTCGTTTGGGCTTGTTTTATTGCAGGTTTAACATAATTCAAACACCCTCAACTGCTCCAATAGAACAGTTGCATGAAGATAACGTTTACCAGTGACATCAAGTAAGGCAGTAATGCATCAAACTGTGAGACCTACAAGACTGTATTCAGTTCAGTACAACTTCATCATCAAGGATAGCACAAACATATTATTAAAGGACAGATTGTTGCAGGACAATGCAAAATATTGGCATCTCTCAATGTTGCAGTACATTAGATACATCGGTTTTATCACCAAGTTTAAAATCAGCAACAAGGCAGAAGAGACAGGTCATTAAACAAGTCATTATAAACATTGTAAGTCTTGTAAGTAGTTTGTCCAAGAGTTGGTGTATTTGTCAAACATTATACATCATTGTAAATGGGTCGGTATCCCCTATAAGGGATCCTACATTTGTAAGGAATTTGTGTCCTTGCCTAGAGTTGAAGAAGGCAAATTTGTTTTGGGAAAAGGCCTTTGGTTTGTTGTTGGGACAAGGGTTATTAGTTTGTCGGGACAAAGGTTTAGGTCCTAGTGTGTCAATTAGTCAAAGAAAATCATTGTACTATCATTGTAACGTGTATCATTTTCCCTGGTATGGTATTCCACACTTTTGTAAGTACTTTTGTCTTTATAGGGTGGCAGGGAGGTGCATGAAGTCACCTACAGTTTGGAGCCTGTGAACACTTCAGGGTGGTAGGTTAGTCTAGGGTGTTGGGGCATCCATTCAGTGGATTACTGAAGAAACCAGGGCATTGGGGCATCCTTCCAGTGGGAGCTGGAGAAGAATGATTTTCTATAATTTTAGGAAGTTGTTGCTTTCATTTCAGTTCGGGTTGAAGATTAAAGAATTTATTAGAAAAGCATTTGGTGGTTTTTGACCCAGAGGGGGTTTTCCACCTAACTTTTTGTGCCTACTGTATTCTTTTATTTACTATTATTATTGCATAAACATTAATAATAATTGAAGATTAACTAATGCTCTGAAAAGATTTAAAAGTGCTAATTGATAAGGAATACTGATTCACCCCCCCCCCCCCCCCCCCTCCCAGTATTTCCAACAATTGGTATTAGAGATTGGCTCCTTCAATATCAGTCTAACAACTGGAAGGAGATCATGGAGTATACTAAGAATAGAGTTCCTTTGTTCAATGGAAATAACTATGCACTTTGGAGTGGAAGAATGTATGTTAATTTGTTGGCGCAAGGATACGAAGTATGGGAAATCGTTGACAAAGGCTTCACATTGACCCAAGATGAACAAAGTAAGAAACATATGGTATATGATGCAAACGCTAAAGATCTTATTATCAGTGGGCTTATCAAATTTGTTTATATTAAGGTATTGAGTTGCAAAACTACTAAAGAGGTATGGGGCAAGCTTGAAATATATATGCAAGTGCCTCAAAGGTGAAAGAAGCAAAGCTTCAAATTTTCAGGGCAAATTTTGAGCAACTCAAAATGAGGGAAGATGAAGATATTGCTGCATACTTTCAACGTGTTGATGAAACAAAAAATACATTGGAAGGTTTGGGAGAACCGTTGAAATGAAAATTGTTGTCCGAAAGATCCTTCAAACCTTGCCAGCAAGATTTAACCCTAAGGTATCTATTTTGGAAGATAGATCACATCTGACCAATCTTAGCATAGATGAATTGCATGGAATTCTTACAGCGTATGAAATGAGGATTGAAGAAGAGAATGGCACATCTCACTTAGAAACAACATTTTTCTCATCCAAGAAGAAAAGTAAGGACAACCAAACTTTGAAAGCAAAAACTTGCAATTGTAAGGATGAGGAAAAGGAAGAAGATGAAGAAGAATCCTCAGATGAAGAGTTTGCCTATTTCACACGGAAAATGAGAATAGGTATGGGAAAATTCAAAGGTAAACTTCCATTAATATGTTTTGATTGTGGTGAGGTTGGGCATTTTGCAGCCAAATGTCCTCACAAAAATGAAGTTGTTATGAAAGGAAATAAAATTCCTAGGAAGTTCAACAAGCAAGGCAAGAAGAAATGGTTTAAGAAAATTTTATTCTCCAAAGAAGATAGCTCCTCATTTGAAGAAGACAGTGATAATGAAGAAGAATTCAACGGAAAAGTATTGTTTATGGCCAAGCATAATAAGCAAGAGGCACCTGACGAAGAAGGAGGCGAAGAAGAAGAAATGACCGAAGTTGAATTTCAAAACGAGGTGATCAGGGTTATCAAAGAGCTCAAGGCCTAGAAGAAGCATGTCAACACTCTTGAAGACGAATTAAAGACAGAAAGGGAACAAGTCCTAAATCTTAAAATCAAGGTTGAAGAATACAAACAAATTGAAGAATTGCTTAGGAAAGAATTAAAGGAAAGCAACAAGGAAAGAGAAGCATTGGAAGCTGAAATCGTTTCTTTACGAAAGGAAGTAAAAAATGGAAAAGCTCATTAAAACTACGCCAACAGCTCAAAGACTTTGGACGAACTCATAAAAAACCAGCGATCATGCAACGACAAGACTGGTCTTGGTTACAAAGAAAAATTTGAAAAGGAGTCAAGTCCTTGTATGAAAACTAAAGAAGATGGATATGCAAAATCTACCAAGCAGGTAGATCTCCTAGCTAGATCAAGAGATCAAGACTCACAGGAAGAACCTTGGAAGACAATTCCTCGAAGAAGATTTCCTCCTAGGTATCAACCTATCTTTTATGGTCATTGTTATTCATGTGGAAGGTTTGGACATAGATCTGCAGAATGTCGCATGTATGTTTGGAATGAATATAACTCCAGGAGATCTCTCAGAAATGGATATTCGAGAATTCAGCAGAATATCAACAGATTTGATCATTTGAGAGATGATGTCGAATGTTAAAAATGTAACAATTTTGGACACTTGGCCAAAGATTGCAGACTTGGAAGAATCAGAATGAACAAGTATGGAAAAGGAAGACTACAAGTTGTGCTTTCACTCTCAAGGCTCAAAGAAACATAAACATATGGTATGTTGACAGTGGTTACTCAACGCATAAGACTGGAGAAATAAGTTCATATACTTGAAAGAAAAGAAGGATGGAACAACATCTTTTGGAAATGATGGGTCTTCAAACGTCATAGGAGTAGGTACGGTCACTCTTGGAAGCAAGGATGCATTAGCACAGGACGTGTTGCTAGTTGAAAATATGAATCACAATCTGCTTAGTGTTGGACAAATGTGCGATCAAGGACACATGATGTTATTCAACTCAAAAAAATGTGAAATTAGGAAAGGCAAGTTTGGTAAAATTGTGGCTACAACAAGCAGAGCTCCAAGCAACATATATATTTTGGATGAGACACCTAGAGGATGTTTCTTGGCAAAATAAGACGAGAGCTAGTTATGGCACAAACGAATGGGACATATAAATTTCGACAATTTAGTCAAGATCAACAAAAAGGAAGTTTGACTGGTGTTCTTGAGTGGAAAAGTAGCCGTTAGATTGTTCTAGCTGTTGGAGTCTCTGCCTATTTAACACGCTGATCTGGATCTGCATCTTCAACTCGTCCTGATGATGAACCACATTAGTTGGCTCGAAACGCGTCGACAATTGTCCTTTTCATGTGATTTACGCCGAAGCTCTTCTTATAAAAAGGAAGCTGTTAGAGAAATGTCAAAAATCTCAAAACCTACCAATACGATATGTGAATCTTGTCGGCACAGCAAACAGACAAAAGTCGAGTTCAACACAAAGGAACATTTTGCGTAACGTCCATTGGAATTAACACATATTGATCTATGTGGTCCTATGAGAACAAAACGTTTAGATGGTGAATTATACTTTATGTTAATGATAGATGATTACACTAGAATGATAGCCGTCAGTTTTCAGAAGAAAACATTTGAGGAATTCAAATGTTTCAAAATCTACAAGGAATTGGTCGAAAATGAAACAGATTCGAAGATCAAATGTCTATGATCAGATAATGGCAAAGAATTCATGTCCAAATAATTTAAGCAATACTGTGACGAACGTGGAATAAAAAGGCAATTCTCAACAGCCAGAACACCACAGCAGAATGAAGTAGTTGAAAGAAAAAATAGAACCATACAAGAAATAGCTAGAACCATGTTAAAAGACTCAAACTTAGACGATAAATTATGGGTTCAAGAAATTGATACTGCATATTCACTATAAACAGAGGCCTGCTTAGGAACAATTGTAACATGATTCCATATGAACTATCAAAAGGAAGACCAACTAACGTCAAATACTTCAAAACATTTGGAAGTAAATGCTACATCAAAAGAGAAGACCAAAAATTGGGCAAGTTCGATTCTTGTGTTGACGAAGATATTTTCATTGGTTATTCATGCAAAAGAAAGGCTTATAGATGCTACAATCTAAGGCAAAAACAAATAGTTGAAAGTATAAATGTTACTTTTGACGAAGATTGTGTTCTAAAGGATAACAATGAGATCATCTCTTCAAGCAAATCTAAGGGGCTTGAGGTAGAATCTGTGAAGGATGAAGAAGAAGCTCCAAAACAAGACCAATCAAATAAGGAAACACCAGTCAACCAAGAAGAAATAAGAAATGATCTGTAGGATGTACAAGAAGTTTCTCTAAAAGGTTCAAAAGAATGGTATCAAAAGAATCATCCATCAAATCAGATCATCAACAACATAAATGAAGGAATTGGAACCAAAATAAGTTAACAGCTTCGTTCATCACATCAAGCCCATCTTTCCCTTTTAGCAACTTTTGAGCCTAGTAATTTTGAGGAATCTAGTAAAAATGGACATGGGTAGCAGCTATGAATGAAGAATTGGATCAAATTGAGAAGAACGACACTTGGGAATTGGTTCCATGACCAACGGATAAAAATGTTATTGGAACTAAATGGGTCTTCAGAAACAAATTGAATGAGGATCGAAAGGTTACCAGGAATAAAGCAAGATTAGTCTGCAAAGGATATGCACAAGTTGAGGGAATAAAATTTGAAGAAACATTTGCTCCTGTTGCCAGAATGGAAGCTATTAGGATGTTTCTGACTTATGCATGCTCGAGAAAAAACAAGGTCTACCAAATGGATGTTAAGTCAGCCTTTCTAAATGGTGAATTGGAAGAAGTTTATATTGAACAACCCGAAGGTTTTCTGCTCACTGACAAAGAAAACTACATTTGCAGATTAAAGAAGGCACTATATGGTCTCAAGAAAGCTCCTAGGGCTTGGTATGATCATCTTGATAGGTATCTACATCAACAAGGATTCAAGAAGGGAAGCGCTAACAACAATCTCTATGTGAAAGTGGATCAAGATAACCTAACGATTATTAAAGTATATGTGGATGATATAATCTTTGGAAGCAATGATGACAAGTTAAGTAAAGAGTTTGCGATAAAAATGCAAAGTGAGTTTGAAATGTCTATGCTTGGCGAGATGACATACCTTTTGGGGCTTCGGATTTCTCAGCAGGATAAAGGGATATTCATATATCAAACCATGTACATCAAGGAAATGCTCAAAAAAATCCAGATGGAAGATTGCAAGCCAGTCCTTACCCCCATGATAACAGGTTGCAAGTTAAGCTTAGAAGATTCATCAAAGGATGTGGACCAAAGATTGTATAGATCCATGATTGGTAGTCTCCTATATGTGACAGCCTCCTGACTTGATGTGATGTAGGCAGTTGGACAAGTAGCAATATTCTAAGCAACACCAAAAGAATCTCATATTATTGTCATCAAAATAATTCTTCAATATCTTAAGGGCACAATAGAATATGGTCTATGGTATCCCAAAGGAAACGATTTGGTTATCCAAGCTTATACAGATGCAGATTGGGTAAGAAGTGTTGATGATCATAAGAGTACCAGTGGAGTAGCATTCTATCTAGGTGGTTGTCTTGTTTCATGGTTAAGTAAAAACCAGTCTTCAATCTCGTTATCCACAACATAAGCAGAATATATCGCGACAACAACTTGTTGTGCACAAGTTCTGGATGAAGCAAACATTGCAAGATCTTCAAGTTAAGTTTGATGAGCATATTCCCATCTTTTCCGATAACACCAGTGCCATTAGTATCTCCAAGAATCCTGTGATTCATTCCAAAACGAAGCACATTTCAATTAAATATCATTTCGTTAGAGAGTAGGTCGTCGAAAGGAATATCAAGCTTAAATATAAAGGCACAAAGGAACAAATTTCTGACATCTTTACCAAACCATTACCTCATGAAGCATTTGAGTACCTTCGCCAAAAGCTTGGGATTCTCCCAAGTTTTCATTAGAATCTTTCTCTTATCTACTTGAGTAGAAAAGGAGAGTGGAGGTGTGTACAGGTTTGCAGGATGGCTATTTGTCAGGAGGAGTTACCCTTTGCCATTGATGGCAAAGGGGGAGAGAAGGCAATAGGAAAAGGTGTCATGATCGCAGGGGGAGTACTTGTGTTGCCACCAATGCCAAAGGGGGAGATTGTTGATTAGTGGTTGTTTTCATTGATGTCAACCCAAGCAGCACCAGGGGCTACCCCGATCTTGCATGGGAATTTTGACTTGACAAATCAGATTATTTTGCACCAAAGATCTTCTCAATGGATTCTACTCGTCGAGATGTTTCCGTGGATATATGGTACGCCTCCTAGTTCTTCACAGTTTGAGAGTTATCTGTGTTTGAAGTCGGAAAACCCCATTAGTGGGATAAAACCCCAGGGGTTGAGACATCACCTTATTCCCCAACGATTGCTAATATATGACAAGGATTCTCACCGTAATCTCACCTCGTATAAGTTGAATAAATTGAAAATCCAAAGATAGTAAACCAATCGTTGACTTTACTCTTGGGTAAGACCATATGCACTAAGCCAATCATTGACTTCAAAATTTTAGTGGACAAATATTAATAAGCATTAGTAATTAATTAAATTAAGGGCAATTATGAAAGCATCATCTTAGCAAGCATATTAAATTAATTCTATCCCATAAAAAGTATCCCTCCTACCTTAACAAATACTATCTCTTCCCATAAGGCTCACGGCCTCCCTTCCTTAACACACAAGGCAAATAAATTTAATATTTTAATAAGTTAATTCCTATATGAAACCCTCTCTCTCTAATATCTAACGACCACCTATAATATCCTTTCCTAAACCAACCAGTGTATGACTATAAAAACAAACCCTTATCACCACTTGAGAGATAAGCTTTTGAACGAATAATCTAAGGTATTATCTCTCTAAAATTATTCGGTCACCCCGAGGAGCAATTAACGTAGGCATCTAAAATTCAACAGGGGTCAAGGTTTGGTTTGGTTGAGGATTTATTTCATGGGCAGTTACCTTGCAAAGGAGAACGAAGATCCATACTTCCGGACCTGTCATATAGACCTGTAGCAAGTATTCTACTTCGGATCTGTGGTGGAGGTTGCCTTACATAAGAAGAACGAAGAAAAACAAGAAGGATAAGCAAGTGTAGGTCTGTAATTTTCCTTTTGTATATTCCCTTTTAAGTCACGGTCTAGGTACTTACTTTGTATTTAAATAGAGCATGTAAAGTCACCTTTTTATGTCTCGGACCTGAGGTATAAAAGAACAAAAAGGGTTGATCTCTTCTTGGTTTAGGCCCATACTTAGGTTAGTTTAAGTTTTTCTAAAGTCTAGTTTAGGCTAGTACCATGTCTGGTTAGGGCTAGTGTTTAGGCCTGTTTGTAAAAGCAAGTCCAGCTTCATTGGTTCAGTCCTATAGCATCTTTCAAGTCTCAAATTGATCACGACATTAAGGTAACATTGCAATAACTTAGGCTTATTTCATTTAAGTTTCAGATCTGTATTTATACCTTGTGTTCAGAACTGGTTAGGGCTCGTTTCAGATTTGTGGATAAGGCATATCATCAAGGTAAGTAGTGAAGCTTGCAGTTTTAAGAGCCAGTTTTAGCACTGTAGAATATCTAGCTCATGTCAGGTATAGTGTCATCAAAGGGGTCAAGTGTAGGTCTTTCTAGTGTCTAGCAAAAGTTTTAGGATCACCCAAGAAGAGTGAAGTCTGAGCATCATTAAGATTTCAGTGCCATCAAGAAAAGAGACAGGTATGTATTGCTATATTTCTTTTGTTGCATATCTATTTCTGCTAACATAAATTTTTAGTATGTTTATTACTATTGTACTATTTCTCTTTGCATGCAGAGGTAAGTATCATTGAAGGGTATTTTTGTTATTTTTGGGATTGGGTCTTCGTTTGGGCTTGTTTTATTGCAGGTTTAACATAATTCAAGCACCCTCAACTACTAAAATAGAACAGTTACATGAAGATAACGTTTACCAGTGACATCAAGTAAGGCAACAAGACATCAAACCATGAGACCTACAGGACTGTCTTCAGTTTAGGACAAATTCATCATCAAGACATATTATTAAAGGACAGATCGTTGGGGACAGTGCAAAAGATTGGCATCCCTCAGTGTTGCAGTACATCAAATACATCGGTTTCATCACCAAGTTTAAAGTCAGCAACAAGACAGAAGAGACAGGTCATTAAACAATTCATTGTATAAATATTGTAAGTCTTGTAAGTAGTTTGTCCAAGAGTCGGTGTATTTGTCAAACATTATACGCCATTGTAAATGTGTCAGTATCCCTTGTAAGGGAGCCCACATTTGTAAGGAATTTGTGTCATTGCCTAGAGTTGAGAAGGCAATTTGTTTTGGGAAAAGCGCTTTGGTTTGTTGTTGGGACAAGGGTTCTTAATTTGTCGGGACAAAGGTTTAGGTCCTAGTGTGTCAGTTAGTCAAAGAAAATCATTGTAATATCATTGTCACATGGATCATTGTCCTTGGTATGGGAGTCCACACTTTTGTATTTACTTTTGTCTTTAGAGGGTGGGAGGGAGGTGTTAGGCAGGTGCATGATGTCGCCTACAGGTTGTATCCTGTGAACACTTCAGGGTGGTAGGTTGGTCTAGGGTGTTGGGGCATCCATTCAATTGATTACTGAAGAAACCAGGGCGTTGAGGCGTCCTTCCAGTGGGAGTTGGAGAAGAATGTTTTTCTAGAATTCTAGAAAGTTGTTGCTTTCATTTCAATTGGGGCTAAAGATTAAAGAATTTATTAGAAACACGTTCGATGGTTTTTGACCCGGAGGGGGTTTTCCACCTAAATTTTTGTGCCTACTGTGTTCTTTTATTTACTGTTATTACTGCATAAAAATTAATAATAATTGAAGATTAACTAATGCTCTGAAAAGATTTACAAGTGCTAATTGCAAAGGAATATTGATTCACCCCCCTTCTCAGTATTTGCAACAACAACGAGGTCTTGGAGTGTTTCCTCCAGGGACACCCATGGACAAAGATAACAAGCATACCTTTGTGTGTGTTGATTTGGTGTAGCATCGGATGTTCTCTAGCCACAAAAATTGGTGGAGACGGTAAGGCACATGAGATCTCCAATACCCAAAAAGGGTTTGGGTAGATTCTAAACAGTTTGGGAGATATTAAAATAATTAATATTTTTAATGGAGTCCCTAAGTTTAGACTTAGGGAAAATAAAATATTAATGTGAATTAATATAAAATTTTGTTAGAATGGTCCAAAAGTCATGGATCAAGCCAGAACTAATCTTAGCTGTTGATTAGAGACTTAATCTCAGTCGTTGATTTGTCAACGAGAAAAGTATAAGAGGAGGCTTGAGGGCACTTGGAGAACACACCAAGAGATCAAGATTTCAACTTTCTAGGGCTGGATTTGCTGAGAAAGTTGAGAGAGTGATGAGAGTTGTAGCTGAGGGGCAGCGAATACAGAAGCAGAGAGGCAGAGATATCATCGGAAGGATCAGCACAGTAAGCAGAGAGAGGGACACAAAACCAGCCAAGGGTTCACGCAAAGCTAGCCAAGGCTTAAGCAGAGGCAGCCAGGAGCTGCGTAGTAATTCAGAGGGCCAGCGTGAGTGACGTAGAGGGCCAGAGGACTGATGCAGGTCAAGCCAGAGTGACTCTGGGCTAAAGTTGGGCCAAAGAGAGCTGAAGCAGTCCCAAGAGGCTGACGTTGGGGTTTCCTGGGGCAGATTGAAGCTGTGGAGCTGCCGGAGTGTTTATCTGGGGTTTCAGCCAAAATATTTGCTTCCGAGTAGAGATGTACTACTGCCGAGATTTTTCTCTATTGGGTGAGCTAGATTTGGCACCCATATTATATTCTGAAACTGCTTAATAAGTCAAACACTCAGATAGCTGTACCAGTTTTCCCGCATTGGGTTTTTCTGGGTACATTAGTCCCAAAACAATAGTGTCACTTGTGTGCTTGTTTCTGTTTCCTTCAGTTGATGATCTGTAATGTGTTGAGCATGTACTTGTATTTATATCCAGTATTTACATGGTAAATAACTTGTTAATTAACATAACAATTAGGTAGGAATAAATTAGTAAAGTACAAGAAGGGTTTTTAACAATTAGGCTTAGAAATTCCAACATTGTTTCAAAGGGTGGTTGCAGATCATAGGAGAACTGAGGACATCAGCTGGGTAGAGCAGCAACAACAGAAAACAATTGTCCCGAGTGACAGAAGTTGTTCCTAGCAGAGAAGCAGCAAGGAAGGGGTGACGCAGTTCCTGTGTCATCAAGTTCGAGCTTAGAAGAGGCAGCACAGAGGCCGAGGGAGGCAAAGACAGGCTCACGTAGAGGCCATGAGGGTTGATGCAGTTGACTAAGGAAGCTGATTTGCCGGTGCCGAGATTGCGCAGAGGCTAGGAGTTCTAACCTTCAGTTTGTTGGGGTTTAGGAGGCCGTGGGTAAGTTGAAGAGTGGAGCTGGTGGGGTACTATAGTCAGAACAATACCTAACAGGGCAAGGCCAAGGAGGAGAGAGTTGCTCCGAGGATTTCTAGCCCACAAATTCAGATCAGTGGTGCGACTGCACTGACGATCGGAGTGGGGGCATCTCGACATTGGAAGAAGGGTTTCTAGGAGGGAAATCGAGGCTCAAAGGGAGTCACAACAAGAAATTCCAAGAGGGAATTAGAGGAGCAGTGAGATGGAAGTGAACGAGATAAGAGACCAGGACAGACTGGACGGAGCCTCAAACTTCATAGTCTGGAAGGCCAGAATCCTATTCGTTCTAGATAGAAATCGTGTCAAGCACTTCGCCTTGAGGACGATAGCTATCCCAGTTGACCCAGTTGATAACGAAAAGTATGAGGAGGCAATGGCGATGGCCAAGGGCATCATTATTGACAGGGTCAAGGACCATGTGGTACCACATATTGCCAAAAAGGACACGACAAATGAGATGTGGGAGGCCATAAAGAAATTGTACTAGCATACTTCTGTACAACAAAGGATGTTACTAGTGTTAGCGCTTGAAATTTCACCTCAGGCTGAGAAAGGCAAACCTCAAGGCAACATCAAAGCATTTAGCCTCGTAGCTAGCCCTACGGGGCAGGAGAAGGCTCTCTCCGGTCTATCTCGTAAAATCTCCAATAGATGAGATGACCAATAAGGTAACACTGATTTTAGGCTAGTAAACTGATCACAAGGGTTGATTTGGGGTTTTTAGGGTTTTTGGTGGCAAATTGAGGAAATAGCAATTTTGTGTGCGGGGATTGGACACAGTTTCTGCAGGGGGTTCTTTGGGGCGAGATAGGAGACAATATTGATGCCTTAAGTGAGGTGAATGATGAGAAAGACAGGTGAGGAGCTAAGGAGAGCAAAAAATAACTTTGAATCCTCCTTAAACAGTAGAAAACATTGAAATTAAACAAACTTAAAAGCAGAGCATGACAGTCATGAATTCTTACTTTAACACTTCGTTTGCTTAATATGCAGAAGGAAAAGAAAGGAAATGATTCACATAACACACCTACAGGTACATAGAGAAAAACACCATCAATACATGTAACCACAAGAATCCCAAAAAGGAATGCAAAACCCTAGTCTTCCTTAGCCAAAAATTGCAGAGATACAGTGAAATAATACAATGATAGCTTCTCCCTCAAGAGTCCAACCTTGAAAATGAGAAAGAAAGTACATAATATAGATGATATAACCTCTTTCCCTGCCTCCATGGGTCGAGCTCACTATTCTAGGAGCTGTTTCAACCACTTCTAAACTAAGCACTACA
>APFE031104760.1:3920-20769 GCA_000404065.3 Pinus taeda
TGAAGGAGTTAAGGTAGATCCTAGCAAAATTAAAGCCATTAAGGAATGGAAAATCCCCACATCCATAAAGCATCTGCGAGGATTTCTCGGGTTGACAGGGTATTATCGCAAGTTTGTTAAGAATTATGGAAGAACTGCAGCACCTCTAACAACATTATTGAAGAAAGATGCATTTTCATGGACTCCGGAAGCAACAAAGGCCTTTGAACATCTTAAAGAGGCAATGTGCCAAGCACCAGTCTTAGCTACACCGTACTTCACAAAAACCTTTATTGTGGAATCTGATGCTTCAGAAAATGGAACTGGTGCTATTCTAATGCAAGATGAAAGACCCATTGCTTTTGAAAGTCGTCCAATCAAGGGAAAGTTTTTAAACAAAGCTATTTACGAGAAGGAAATGTTGGCAATACTCCATGCACTTAAGAAATGGCGACCCTACCTAATGGGAAGACACTTCAAGGTAAAAACGGATCATGATAGCCTTTACTTTTTAGAACAAAGATTATCCTCTGAAGAACAACAAAAGTGGATCACAAAGATGTTGGGTTATGACTTTGAAATCATCTACAAAAAAGGGAAGCAAAATTTGGTGGTAGATGCACTCTCAAGAAAGGATGAGGATGTTGAAGCATTGTTATGCGCCATTTCTATTATCCAACCAGATTGGATAAACGAAGCAAGGAAGGAATGGAAGAATGATGAAGAAGTGTGGGCACTTATTCGAAAGTTACAACGAGATTCCAGTACATCTGATACATTTAGCTGGAAAAATGATTCATTATGGTACAGAGATCGCTTATACCTCTGTAAGAATTCCCAACTCAAACAAAATATTCTTATGGAACTGCACACTTCTCCCTTAGGAGGGCACTCAAGATTTTTGAAAACTTACCATAGGGTTAAGAAGGATTTTTTTTGGGATGGCCTTAAATCGGATATTCAAAAGTTTGTGGCGGAATGTTTGGTTTGCCAACAGAATAAAGTTGAACAATTAAGACCCCGGGTCTATTACAAACTTTATCCATTCCAAGCCAACGTTGGGAGGAGGTTTCAATGGATTTTATCATAGGTTTACCCAACTCTGAGGGAAAGAGTGTCATCATGGTGGTAGTTGACAAACTTACCAAGTATGCACACTTTTGTGCATTATCACATCCATTTAAAGCCAGTACAATTTCTACTGCATTTATGGAAACAATTCAAAAGCTACATGGAAACCCAAAGATTATTGTAAGTGACAGAGATCCCATTTTCACTGGAAATTTTTGGACAGAATTATTTTCTTGTCTTGGTACTCAGCTCATAGTTCGTCTTATCATCCTCAATCTGATGGGCAAACTGAGATAATAAACAAATGTTTGGAAGTATATCTTCCTTGCTTTGTATTTGATAAACAGACACAACGGGTCAAATGGCTGCCTCTGGCTGAATGGTGGTATAACACTTCCTTCCATAAAGCAACAAAAATGACCCCATTTATGGCACTTTATGGGTATCAACCACCATCCATCACATCATATTTAAGAGAAAATTCTAAGGTTCAGGCAGTGGAACATCAACAACAAGTCCTCCAACTCTTAAAGGATAACCTCGTGTTGGTGCAGAATAGAATGAAACAACAGGCAGATCAAAATCGTAGCGAAAGAAGTTTTGATGTAGGTGATTGGGTATTCCAACGACTACAACCATATAAATAAATGTCCCTCAAGCAAGCTAAGAAGGATAGTAAATTATCACCAAAGTATTATGGTTCGTACAAGGTGTTGTAAAATATTGGTACTATGGCATACAAATTGGATCTTCCTGCAACTTCTCAAGTGCACCTAGTTTTCATGTTTCATGTTTAAAGAAGGTTATAGGTGACAAGCTCCCAGTTCAAACAATATTGCCAGAACTTGACGAGGAAGGAAAAATGATATTGAAACCATAAGCAGTCACAGAAACAAGAACTCGACAGCTATGAAATCGATCAATTTCGGAGTATCTCATTAAGTGGAAGAACTTATCTGCTGAAGATTCCACATGGGAGGATGAGAATTTTATACAAAAGTATCCAGAACTACTCAAGCAGTGAGGACAACACTTTTTTGAAGGAGAGGGGCATGTTAGGTCCCTATAATACTAGTGATTACCCCATTACTATTGTTGTTGTATCCCTTATTAACATTGTCGTGCCCTTATTATCCCCATATTGTTATTACTGTGGCCCATAGAATCCCTCTATTGTTATTTTTGTGCCATATATTATTATTGTTAGGTCGACAGGGTTATATTGTGACTCCTTAGACTCCTATATATAGAAAGGAGTTTTTGTCGTTTGAATCATCAAAGAATAATTCATTTGTGTAATGTAAAGGAGGTTTCCCCCTCGAAGAGGCTGAATTCTAAGGCGTTGATCTATCTTTTCTATCTTTTTGTGAGCTCATTTCATAATAGTTGAGTTCTAACAATCTCATGCAAAGTGGCATAGTTCCCCACAATTGTAACAAATAATATGTCTACAACCTCTTCCAGCTCCTCCCCCTCATCCTCTTCCTCATCCATGGAATCCTCTGTGCACTGTAGGTTCGCCTTGTTCTTACTGAGGATGTGTCTCATCCTTTACTCTATATGTCAAAATTTTGTCCATCATTAACTCATAGCTTCGACAATTGCGCTCATCATGGCCTACAAACTTACAAAAATTGCAGAGCAATTTTTGGGGAGTCTACAGAAACTTTTGTAACAAATGGCAATTGTCTGTTGTATGTTTTCTGGTTATTTGGAAGATAACGAACCATGGCACTACACCAATACTCGATCTAGTGGTATTTTCTGGCTTCAGGGGGATAGGACCTCCCCCAATTAGATAGTTTTGATACACCAGACAATGATCCTTATCATGACCATGGCCTTTGCACATTAAGTACCGTACTTCCGTGTAGGTCTCATTTTGAACCCATTTCCCATTTTTGAGATCCTACAACTCCATATGTAGGCTAGCCAACTGTGTCTGAATCTGTCGCACTCCCAGAGTCGTATCCTGAAGAGGCAAAGCCTCCAATTTCATAGTGATTTCAAGTGCTTCAGCTTGTGATCCAACCTTCTGCTATGACAATGGAAATCTCAAATGAGGTAACAACGAAGAAATATACCAATCATTATATTTCTCATTTGAGATCTGTAGATTAGCATGTTGTAGAAAACACTTCAACCTTTGATCAAAATCCCATGTAGATTCATTCACCTTCTCCTTAATTTCCTTAACCTCAGTTACAGACTGGGCTTGATACTTAGTCTTTCTGAATTCATTATTTAGTGCATCTTTTGTGTTTTTCAATGGCGTAGTTGGATGAGTCATATTGTACTTAATATACCAACTCAACGCCCTACCCTGAAATGTTGTGACCAACTGTGCTTTCTTTAGATCACCAATCGTTATCTGTTGTGACTTCCACACAACATCTACTACAAACCATAGTTGATCATGGTCTTTTGTCCCTAAACCCTTGAATATAGGAATCTTCTTAACATTCACCATGCTTAATAGTAGAGGTGGAGGTGGAAGTGGGGTTGTAGGTGTGTGGGGTGGAGGTGATGGTGAAGGTGGAGTGGATGGATGTGGTATTCCTGCAATAATTTGATCTATCATTTCTGGCACACCTTGAGGTGTTTTCAAGCTATTAATTTCTTCGTCACTATCAGATACTCCCAACAGAGGATTGCACTCAACTCTTGAATCTAGATCTCTTCTGAATGGTTTCCTAATTCGCGTAGCTCCCATTGAGTCTCGTCTAAACATCAATTTAATGGGATAACCCGTTTCTCACACAATATAATTTTCATCCAAATTTTCAAAGACTTTAGATACTTACCTCTTGGTCCTTTGAAAAACTAGCATTCAACTCAACTATAACTAGTAGATGTGTCAGTGTGAACTGAGTAATAAATCCACCCAAAATACTATTGATCCAATAATCGATAACCTTTGCGACCTTATTGTCTGATCCTTCCAAGCACTTCACTAACTTTGGAGTCCACACAATGGTGTTATCTAGCTTCCAAGTAGGTTGATCATCCGCTAATTTAGAAAACTATTCGTATAATTCGCACAAAAAAAAGAAGAAAACTTTGTGTTCCTCTATGTACAAGTATCTCTACAACCACTCTTCTTTCGATAGGCACAAATTCCTATTTTCTTGGCCTACAAACTCGTGTGACCTCTGATATATCCACTTTTCAATCTCCTTCCTAGTCTGTATCTACTTATGCCACATCACACATTCCTCAGATAGATCCTAGTCCTGGTAATGGAACCATTGGTTGGCTTGAGGGAGCTTGGAGCCAATTTTAGAGTTAGTTGTGCTAACCAACAAAACCCTACACTACCAGCCCTTTTGGCAACAACCCACATAGCCCAGGTTGCAGTCTCACCCGAGGCAGTATTGGGGGATGCTAGAACCAGGTTTCTGCTTCCAAAGGACTATGTGATGTGTTTCTATCAAACTTAGGGCTTATCTCGACCTTCATGAACCCTAACCCTTAAAACCAAGAAATTGAAGCAATCTAACAATTAGCAGGTTTACGCCCTTCGCTAATTACACTAAACATTCATAACATCATACAAATAGAGAGAACTAAGTCTTCGCAAATCTATTAAGTAGTTTTCATGATTAATTGCATTTAGCATATCAGAAATACAATAAATTGAGATAGAAGCAGTAATACACAGATACACAGATAATTATTCAAAACAACCTTTATTATGCTTAGATCTTCAATTACAATCCTTTCCAACCCTACGCACATAGCTGCAAGGACTTCTGCACTCAGCAGTGGACTTACCAAGGTCTCCACACACATAGTTGTAGGAGCCTTCTCCTTCGCCCAAGTACAAAATAGAAAAAATAAACCCAAATAATCCACTTCTACGCTCCTTTATCGATATCTTATTACTCTTCTATGACTTCTTTTCACATGATTATTCATTACAATACCATGGTTGCCAACCATGGGCGGGTCACAAAATAGCTTGACTCTTAACAAACTAAGGTGCTTTGACTTTATAAAAGCCCCTTTGACTCCTATCGTCCTCCACTACTCATGCTCTAGTCCTCAAATGCAAAGACTTTACATTAATTAACAAAAATTCAAAAAATTTCGCCCCACAGGACCCCGTCGCAACAAAGGTGCCCCTGTAGAGGATAGTTTTCCAAATGGACATATTTTTGCAATTTCTACCCACACTCCATGGTATGCTGATATTGCTAACTATCTTGTTATAGGAAAAGTGCCTCAACACTTATCATATAAAGAAAAACGAAATAGTATCCATCATAGTGCCCACTATTCATGGATAGAAGGATATCGCTTTTACATAGGACCCAACCAATAAATCCCGCGATGCATAAGTGAGGGTGACATCCATGATGTCCGTAATGTTGCTCATGATGGCCCCTACGGGGGACATTTTGCAGATAAGAAGACATGTCAAAAGGTGTTGCAAATGGAGTACTATTGGCCTTCTATTTTTTGTGATGCAAGAAAATATTTTGAAGGGTGCGATAGTTGCCAACATATGGGTTAGCTTGGTCGGGAAGATAAGATGTCGTTACAGCTTCATCTAGTTCTTGAGCCCTTTGGAAAATGAGCTATTGATTTTTTTGAGCGATTCAATCTGCCTTCACATCAGAAAGGTCACATTTTGGTTTACATAGATTATGTGACAAAGTGGGTAGAGGCCAAGGCTATTGTGGAAGCAACAAAATAGGTTTTCTCGAACTTCTTATTTGAAGAATTTTTTTCTCGGTGTGGGGCCCCTAGAGATATAGTTTCAAATGGAGGGGCGTAACTTACATCACATATGATAGCAAGACTTATGAAGAAATATGCGATAAAGCATAGGTAACATCTCGATATCACCCTCAGGTGAATGGCCAAGTCGAGAGCAAAAACAAGGTATTGGAAAATATTCTTACAAAGACTGCAGTAAACCGTCACTGAAATTGGGCTAAAAAACTTCTTGAGGCACTGTGGGTGTATAGAACAATATGGTGAAACACAACAAGATTTTCACCATACGAGCTTGTCTATGGGAAATCCCCTTTTTCTAGTGGAATTTGAAATTAAGACACTTGAGACAACTCTTGAAGTAGGTTTGAATATTTCAGAAGACCAAAAACACCGACTGGAATAGTTAAATGAGTTGGATGAAATTCGTTTGTTCGTTTTCCATAATACTGTTGCAATTCAATAGCAACGAACTAACTGGCAGGACAGATTTATCAAGAAAAAGGTGTTTCAAAGGGGAGATTTTCCATAGCTCTATGACTCTCGGTTCAAATATTTTAAAGGAAAACTTTTCTCTAGATGGATGGGACCATATGAAGTTGACACAGTGTTTGAGAATGGGACTATTAGACTTCTAATAATTGATGAGGCACACACTCCTTTGCTTGTAAATAGATATCGCCTCAGACTGTATCACTATCTGACTTCTAAAGACTCCTTTATTAAACATTTCTTTGGTACTTCTAGTTTTGAAATCGTTAGTGCAGAGAAATCTTCCTATGCACCTCTGATCTAAAAAAAAACAAAAACGAAAAATATAATATATATATATTATGATATATAATATTTATATATATTATATTATATATATATTATATTATATATGTATATATATTGATACTATATATATATATTAGTTATATATAAATAAAATGTTGTTACTACTCTATCATTTTTTTTCTGCAGGTACTTCACTGGTGCTGTTATGCCTCTGGTGTTGTTACTCTGATCATGGTGATTTCGTCTAAGTACTTCAATGGTGTTGTTACTCCTCTGATGTTGTTACTCCACTGGAGTTGTTAATATGGGGCGATTTTGTCTAAGTACTCCGATGTTGTTACTCCTCCGGTGTTGTTACTCCATGGCGATTTCGTCTAAGTACTTTGATGTTGTTACTCTGTTTGTGGCAATTTCAACTAAGTGTTATAGCAGTGTTGTTACTCCTCTATTGTTGTTACTCCGTCAAGGTAAGTCACTAGGTACGTCTCCGATCGACTTTGTGGATTTGATCAATAATTCATTTGAAATGACTCAATATGAACATGGAAGATCATCCCTTAGTTGGAGGGGAGGTATTATAATAAATATGAACATGCCATATTGAAAATGTAGTAATGACTTCTCATATCACCATTGAACCCTGTGCTATGTGCATACACTCCACGACCCCCGCCATTCCTCGCACGATTATCTATATGCATCGGGACTTGAAATAAGTACGATTGTGTCAATGGATGGTCCTTTTGAATGCAATGAGATGATTACCATAATTATCACTCATGATTTCCATAATCTGCCACGTATTTTTCAATATTTTACCATTATCTTCCTAGATTTAACCATCGCCGAACCTCTTTGCCACCACAACTCTTTCACTTAAAATTTACTTGTCAAAACTCCTCCTTAACGGTGTTGTTTTTACTCCAATTGTTGCTACTGAGCAACTCCAGAATGGTTGGGCAAGATGTTAGGCACGAACCAAATAATTATTACAATGCAAGTCTGAATCAATGAAGACATATGGTAGTCCTTTTTACATGCAAGATGGAATGTGTATTTTGAGAGGTTGCAGGGATTTGACGAAGCTATCAAAGTCGAATTCGAGCTGAATTTGGATGGAAATCATTCCAGAGTCCGTGGGTTGGATATTCCCATCATAGAGGAAGTAATTTCGACTGTTAGCAAATTGCTACAAGGAGGTAGAAATGGTTTTCAAGGAAATATCCTTTGCTAGAGTTCCCAAAATTCATTTTGCAGGTTGGAGAAACAACAGTCTAGAAGGGTAGTGGGTATGATCAAAAGTATTTGCAACAACCATGGGTTGAGGTTGCATATTTTGTCACGAGGTAGATTACTTGTGAAGGTTGGTTTGCTACCTTATTTAAGTATCATTTCAAGCTGCTTGCATGCCTTCGGTTTCAGCATGCATGGATTCGTTCTCTAGATATGACATATTTTCTATGGAACAATCTTAAGCTAATGTCATAGTCTTCTCATCAGTCTTGACAAGAATTAGTGGTCCTTACAAATCATGATTTGGTCAGACTATTAGTGGTGCATGTTATGTCTTGAATATATGGCTTGGCCACAATTCACCGAGCTAGCAAAGGAAGAACTTGCGACTATGATGCCTGCAAGGTAGGATGAGGAAGAATTGATGGCAGAAGAAGAAGAGGCTACAAACGACACTGCTCCATAAGAACCAGCATCGCCTGTTGGTCCAATGGGAGTAGAAGAAATGGATACATGAGATGCCACAGACGATGTTTCTCCACAACAACTAGCATCGCCTAGTGGCCAATTGGGAGTAGAAGAAATGGAGATAGAAGAGAATGCAGTCGACATTTTTCCGTAGGAAGTAGCGATGACTACAAATTTGAGGAGAGAATCACCACCCTTCGATGAAATTGGAAGTGGTGCTGACACATAAGAACCATCATCACCTGTTCAAGAAAATGAGGAACCCTTGAAAGAAACAAGAGTCAAAGTAAATGCTACTCCATAAGAATCAATGTTGATTGTTGAAGAGGAGGAAAAACTAGAAGAAGCATAGGAAGAAAAAGAAAAAGGGAGCACACACCAGCTAGTGAACACAAGGGAAGTAGGGCCTAAGGGAGTAGGCACTGAGAGAATGGACACTGAAGAAAACATTTTTCGTTCTCCACTTCTTGCATCCTTACCAAGAGGGTCAAGGAAGTTTCATTCCCCTAGGTGCCTAGTGAAGGAAAAATCCTGTCCCTTGATCTTAAAATTTGTCGAGGTAGTTAAAGGCACCATCATTGACACTATTACACAAGAACCAATGTTGACCGGTTAACAAATTGCACAAATTGAGGGTTGGTGATCGGAACTCCCACACACGAACAAGTGTCGACCAAAGAACAAGATGAAGAAATTATGCTTGATACTCTCTCCAAAGGGCCATTAGAGGATAATGTTGTTATAGACACTACCTCACAAGGGCTTGCAGTGACTCTAGAACCACCAAGGAAATATATGGAGATTCTGAGACCTGATGTAGAAGACGTGGGGACTATTCCCCGAGTCAAGGAACAAACAAAGGGGGTTAGGGTAAAGAAAGAGCCAGTTAACGAATTCATTGATGTCAATCCACAAAATCACACACCAGGTGCAAGATCAGTCGAGGAGGTTGCTATCAAACAAGAATTCATTGAGCAATGTGTAAAAAGAAGGCCTCCTCTTAAAGAAAGGTACCAGTCATAGTTTAGCGAAAACATGCAACTAAAAATGGAAATTGTCAAGCTAAGGAGGTAGTTATTACACTTACGCAGGAGAGTGAGGAGGCATAAGAAGAATGTTGCGAAACCTAAGGCTAAAACCATTTCAGCAGCAGTGTAGATTGAAGACAGGCCCATAACCTCCACAACTACACAAACCGAGTCATTTTTGCATGTGATCGAGGCACGAAAATGTTTCATGACTACAGAGATTTAGAAGTGGCAAGCTACTGCAAATCGCCCTCAACAGGGGGTCATTCCTTTAGAATCCCACTGGGAAGGAGTGGAGGAAATTCTTGAGAAAGCCGCAAAAGTAGTTACTGATTACATGGAGTAGATAGAGAAAGAGAAACGAAAGCAAGAGAAGCAACAGAAGAAAATCAGGGAACTGGAAGGGTATGTGCAGCTACTATAGGGTGATATGGAGGAAATGTTCTCTTTGGCACAATAGGTAATGGCTTGCCAACCCCCTGTCCACAACTATGCTATGTTCCTCCATGAATAATATTTATTCTTTTGTTTATAAAGCATTCATCAGGAAATCAGCCATGTGTAGATAACCCAATATAGTTTTTGTGCATTTTTATTAATGTTGGCATTCTCAAAAGTATGCATAATGTGTACTCATTGGATGTGGAATTTAATTATGCATCCAAGGAGTGGCTACACTTACAATTTGAGTACAACTATAAGGAGATAATCTAGTAATAAAATAAAAATAAATTAGTTTGCTTCTTTTCTCTTCAAAATTCATATCTTGTATTTTATTATTTTTAATATTGTTTTATTATTTCACCTCAGGAGGCCACTTTTAGGTTGAAATTTCCTCTAATGAAGTTATAATTTAGTTAATTTTTATGATTTTTTCTATGGTACATTATGAAATATATCATGGCATCAATGTTTTGGTGTTTATCATGGATTGATACCTACAGGCATTTTCTAGTCATTTAATTTGTATGGTGCCACTAGTATAAATGTACTCTGACTACTAATGATAAAATTGCTAGACCACTAAGTGAAGGGTGAAGCGTCACTATTGGCCATGATACCATGAGTTGAATTAGTGAGGGAGCTATAATACTACCTTGCTTGTCAAGTACTTAACCTTCGTCGAATAAGACACATTTCCATATTTCCTTATTCAAATACAAATTCTTCTTGCCCTCTTTTTCCCTTTCCCCAAAAAATAGTTATTGAGGTAGTTATGTAGTTGACTTGCAATTTCTCATACTTATGGAGGTATGAAGAGATGGTTGGGATGGCTGAAAATGTTAGTTAGTAGTACAGAAGGTACCACCTTGATTTTCAAGGTTGACCAACAAATGAGAAAAACAATGAGTCATCTTAGGTAGGGAAAATGGATTCACATGGGGGTTAGGGAGAACCATTATTCCATACAAGAAGAAGTGGATAATAATAGAAATAGTAGGCAAAGATTTTCCAAGAGTAGAGAGAGCACCAACAAGTAGAAAATGTGAAAAATATGAAGTGGGTTTGCTACTAAAAATCTAATGGCGAGCATAGCTCAATATGGCTAAAAAGAATTATGGAAAAAGGTTACCAAAGACTACACATTGTTGGACAATTGGGCATGTTAAATCTTGAATTTAAGTGCCAAAAGTGGATAGGGAAGCCTGAACTTGACTTGGGAAAAGAGGGACATGTATCTCAAGGTTGATTCAGCAAGGAAACATGCATTGAGAGGGGAGGGGACTAAGGAATTATATAGGTAGCAAATGGACTCCCCTGAGATGATATAATCAACTTAGAAGGAATCTATAAAAAAATTAGAAGTCTTGGGCTTAGTGGTGTAAGGGGTTTGTTTCATTGACTACCTGTGAAGGGAAGAGGATTTAAACCCATTAATTTCTTTGAGAAAATTGAGTTTCTATAGTGGTATCATGCCCTAAATAGGGCATAGCTAGTTGTATAAAGAGATAGGTGCAATTAAAGTTATGGTTGGGTGGAAAAGAGATCACTCCTCTATAGTTGTAGGAAATTGACTAATTCAGATAGTGTTTCAACTTATACACTTGATGTGTTCAATTTATTAGCTACTTTTGACTAAACGTGTAGAGTTTCCCTATGGTGATTTATAGATGATAAATTTCATATGTATTGGTTCAATGATTGTTGTCTATGGTTATGTGCATAATTTGTTGCATTTTGAGTTGCAATAACTATCATTGTATCATTTTTATTATTGTATGCATGAATGAAAAAATATAGGTAAAGGACCCTTGGTAATCATGTCCATCTATTACCTTTGGTAACAAAGTCCTAATAAGTACTTGGTATGGTTATTTTCATTTCACTCTATGATCACTTATGAATTTTGACTCAATGGGGAAATACCTATAATGGGTATTTCAGTGTGAATACTATTTTTTTTTTGTAAACTGCGGAGGGACCTTTCTTATTCTATTTCTGCGAATCAAAAACCATTACATATATGTAGTGGCCTCAACCTGCCCTGAAGGGAAACCGGGTATATTGGCCACCTTAGGTTCTTTACTGCCATCCAAAAATAGAAGGTCTTAAGCCTACTTGTCCACGCTAAATAAACTATACATTCATAGCAACTGCTAATTTTCCTTATCTTGATTCTATACTTATCAAAAAAAACTTCAGTGTCTAAACTGTTATCTAATATCTTCATAAAAACAAAATTGAGATATATTCTACCGAAACTACGCCTCCTTTCCTGGTTGCTGCTCCATTTCCTTCTTGATGTCGGGGTGGCATTGCTTTAACTGCTGCTGTATTTCATCCATCTTCTTGTCTTGCATTAACAGAGTAATCTAGATATTCCTCAGTTCCTTCTTGAGATTTGGAATCCCTTGAGACAGTTCAGCCATTTCCATGGCTACTTGTTCCATTGCCTTGGCGAGCAGTCCCTTCATGACCCAATAAATGTGCAGCACTTGTTTATATAGGGTCATGCAGCCTCTTGTATTACCAGGGTCCGGGAGAAGGTAAACCCAATCTTCCATCTCAGGATCAGATTGTCCCTGAATAGCCTCCTCCTCCATTTGCTGAATTATCCTTGTGACATCTTTGTTGGTATTCTCATAATAGGCTCTTTCTGCAAACTGGACTTTCTTCCCCACATTTCTTCTAGTTTTTCCAACATATGTTGGTGCTGCTCTTCCCTATGGCTTCCTGCTCTTTCCCTGCCCCGTCCTTGCTGGCCCCTCCGTCCTCCCCTGCCTCTTTTTCTTCTAAAGTTTCCTCCCTCTCCTCGCTTTCTCATGCCCGAAGCACTACCAGTTTCTTTGGCTCCCCCTCACTCGCGGCCCTGCCAATCCTCGACCTCCCAATTCTCCTGGTTGTCCTCTGTCTCGTACTCCTCGCTCCTTCCCCGTTTAGCTCGAGACTGTTGTCTTTTCTCCTCATCTGGTTCATACATTTCGACTTCGTCCTCTGATCTAGGACCATAACAATTTCCCTGCCTGCTTCTTCATTCGCCACACCTTTTCCCTTCTTTTCCCAGTTGCTGCGTTCCCTGGTGGCATTAGTCTCCTCGCTTCTCACTCTCCTTCTAGTTTCCATTTTCCCCGTCATCTCTGCTCTAGTGTCCTTAGTATCATGTTTGCGCTGCCTTCCCTTACAACTGACGCTCTCCCTCACCACGCTCTTCCTTTCCCAGGCTTCTCGCTCTTCGCTTCGCTTCTGTCCTCCTTCATGCCACCCTCCTTTATTCATCCTCTCCCTCCGATTTTCGCCTGCAATCTTTGCATGTCTGCCTTGCCACCTATTCTTTCGATTATTGCTTATGTCCTTTCGCTCTTTGATCATACCTGCAGCCTCACCTCCCTTGTATGATGCCCGGTCATCTCCACCTCCCTTCATCCCCAATCTTTCTCTAATCCACCTTGGAGCGTTATCCTGCGTAATTGTCCGGCTACTCCAGCCTATCATTACCTGGCCCTCCACTACCCTGAACACCTTTCTCGCCTGCATAAACTTAAATTCTCTGCCCACCGCCAAAAACAGCCCGATCGGGGGCAGTGTGAATACTATTAACAACACCAATATTTTAGAGAAAAATTATAGACATGCATGTTTAGGGACCGAATGCTTATTTGGGCTCTTGAATCTAAATTGAAGGAGAAATAATTTGATTTTGCAGTGAAGGCTAAGTAAATAGAGCCTTTTCAAAACATTTTAAGTTTTTAAGTTATGATGTCACCAATGATCTCTTGAATTAAAAGATGTCTGGATTAGAGATCAAAATCAACTCACAACCTTTTCAAACCTTAAGATGCCACCAAAGAACTCTTGAATTCTAAGAAATCTAGCTTGGAGATCATCTTAAACTCACAAAAATTTTCAAACCTAAAGTAATAGAGTCCAAGGCTTCTTGATGAAGCTAGCAAATGTGATATACATATGCTTCAATGGAAGAAAATGTAGAAGGAAGGCTCGAGGGAAATCCTCACTCCATGTTTTTGCTAGTTGCTAGAAAGTAGGATGCCAAGAGGAATAGTTTATCATGCTTTAGGCTTCTACATATCTATATTTGAGTTCATGGGGATATTCACTACACACTAAGCTAACTCAAAATCCCCAAGGATCCTTCTTCAAGCAAGCATGGTCAAGGTGAAGGGTATTGGAATTATATTGTTGTTGGTAGAAAAAGAGCGAGATATTCTGAGACTCCACCTTGTGGGACATTCACACCTTTCCCTAATCAATTATTGTGAGCTTCTGCTCTACTCCCAAGTGTAGTAGTGTAGAGTTTGGGCATAGGAATTTTGCCAAATATATGGGCTAATACAATAAGGTTTGACTTGCGTGGGTGAGGCACTCTTCATCATGAATTTGAGCTAGAGAAAGGTGGATCGTGGGTGGTTTGAAAGGGGCATCCATATTCCTAGTTTTGGGTATAACTTGGAAGTGTATATCGAACTTGCCTAATCAACATTGAGAGAGAGGAAAACCTAAATTTCAAGGAATGGGATGGATATAAGTATCTACTCTTACTTTGTTTTGTAACTATGGTTAATAGGCCACTAGTAAGAGGGCCATAGTTACCATGGTAGGCATGGGAGTATCCTCCTTCAAGACCTACAATTATAATATATATATATATATATATATATATATATATATATATATATATATATATATATATATATATATTATATATATATATATATATATATATATATATATATATATATATATATATATGAGTCGTCCCTTATGATGAAAATTGGAACATTTCTCATGGAATGACAAATGTGTGTAGGCGTAAGGGTTTGTAAATATTTATTTTAGGCCTTTCCATGGGCTAGCTGCATGAGAGAACATCCTACTAGTTTTTTGGAGAGTGCATTGGCCACAATAATATTTTTCCCTTTTACACATTAAATATCAAAATCATAACCCTAGACCTTCCTCATCCATTTTTGTTTTCATTCGCTTAGGTCATTTTGTTCCAATAAATGGCACAAGATGTTGTGGTCTGCCTTCAATACGATCCTATTTCCCACCAAGTATTGCTTTAACTTTGCCAATGCGTGCATAATAGCAAGCATTTCCTTGTCATAAATGGAGTAAAGTTACTCTACGTCTTGGAGTTTCTGATTTTCGAATGCAATTGGATGGTCCTTCTACATTAATACTGCTCCTATTCCTTCTCTTGATGCATCACATTCTAACACAAATGGTTGATTGAAGTCAGGAAGTGATAGTACTAGATATGAGCTCATTAGTTCCTTGAGCTTATTGAATTTCTTGTTTGATTCCTCTGTCCACGTGGACAAACGCTCCCTTCTTTGTTAAATTTGTTAATGGTGCACTTAGTGTTGACAATAATACTGAGAGGGGGGGTGAATCAGTATTATCTAATTCTTTTACCAAGTCTTTCTTATTTATACTTTGACATATTTTTGCATACCAATACCATAAATAATGAGCATGAACAAGAAAATCATACAATCACATCAAAGAACACCAGATATAAGGTGGAAACCCAATGTGGGTGAAAACCACCTGCTGCAATATGTCTCTATCTTCTTTCAAATTAGAAACTCCTTTTACAATGTCTTGTACTGGTGCAGTCCTTTACCAGTACGCAGGCTGCAACCTGCAGAGAGCTACAACTCTCTCTCGTTTTCCAGTCTCTCCTGGAAGGGAGCTACAACCCCCTACTTCTTTTCAAGGACCACTTTTCATAAATTTTCAAACTGGATCCATATACATCAAATGATTATCAAGTACATGTAAATTATACAGTCAGCTGTAATAACTAGATCAATAATAACAGAACAGAACCCAGAACACCTTATCAACAGAAAAATTCAACCAACAGAAGATCTTAACACAGATATGCAGGTTTTCTTTTTACTGGCCTGCGTCGCTACGCACTTCACCCTCTGCCTCTCTGCGTATACCTGCAGAGTTCCTTCTGCTGTACTGTGTGTCCACGCAATGCTCCTTTCACTGATCTGCGTACAGTACGCACTCAAATGTACTATCGCACCGCGTACTGCAAGGTAGGCACGCACCCAGAAGAACTAACACGCCGCATACCGTCACCACAGGTACGCACCCAAAAACACTGTCGCGCCACGTACTTAAACAACAAGCACGCACCTGAAGCACTGACGCGCTGCATACCCACGCACTTCACCTTTGTCGCTTCTACATACCCACGCGCTTCACCTTCGCCTCTTCTGCGTACCCACGCACTGACCCTTTGTTTCCTCTACGTACCCACGCACTGCCACTGTTGATCACCTACGCACCTCTGATTAGGGCCCAAATACAGTCAGATACTCAGATATGATCTTGCGCTCGAGAAATCACCCTTCACAGATTCGCTTTCAACTTCTCTTCTATAGATCAAGCTTTTTAAACCGAGAACCCAATAGATCAGATCTTAAGATATTCAATCTCAGAACATGCACTAGCCAAATGATCTCCTTAGCTTTATATAGGCATGCTCTTCCTTAAATCAAGGATCATGGGGCTCAATAATAATAATAAAATAAACAATACCACGGGCCAAAACCATGATAACACAATACCGTCAGCTAAATACCATGAGAAACCCCTCGTGTGGGCGCTTTACTGCCTTGAAGTGTGTGCACTGGGGTATGCACCCCATGAATGGGTAACCCACGTATTTGGACGCGGTCCCTGCATGGTATACCTACGGGTATGCACCTCCTGAACTGTTCTCCTGCGTACTTCTTTATTTTCATAAAAAATGAGAGCCATGCCATGGGTGTTTCCATCAAGTACAACATCTGAAACATATAATCAGAACCATAATCCCAACAATCTCCCCCTTTGGACTTGATGGCAACCTCAAAATCTTCAGCTTCATTCTCCCCCTTTGACATCAAGGGCAAAGGGTTATGCTCCCCCTGAGAATATGCTCCCCCAGATCTGAACCATAATCCACCATGAAAGAGATAGAGACATATTGCAGCAACATTCAGACCAGCATCCATGATCTCCTCCATAATGCCAACAATGCATTAGAGCTCCCCCTGAACCTGTGCGGACAACCATCAAAAGAGATTCAACAAGATGATGCATCAACA
>APFE031104764.1:6046-21752 GCA_000404065.3 Pinus taeda
ATTTAAAAAAAGTAAAATAAAACAACTTGAAAATTTGTTAAATAATCGTGATTTCAAAAAAAATTGGACATAATAAATTTTAAAGTGTGAAAAATAAGCCCTCTAAAAAAAAGGTATGCTGTATCAACACTTTTCAAAATCAACATCAAAATCAATAATATTTAAAAACAAATATTTATCTTTGATACATAAGAAAATTTAAAGCGTCAAAAATATGCTCCGAAAAAAAAGAAGTGTATTTTGCATCACCACTTTTCAAAATCGGGTCACTTTTTTTGCTACCTCTAGGAAACGGGTAATTGTATCGGTTATTGAAAGTGCCAAAAACTATGCTCTAAAAAAATATGTGTGTTCTGCATCCCCCCTTTTCAAAATCGGGTCACGTTTTTGCTCTCTCTATGAAACGGGTAACAAAGTTTACGTTGTTAAGGTTGAAACCCTAGAAGCAGTCCTGATCTACACCACAAAAGAAGGCAAAATATATTGAAGGCAATAAGGCATGGTCATCTTCAAGAAAGAATCATCTCCTTACCCTAGAAGAAGATCATTTGAGGAAGCAACAAATCATCATCATCAAAATGAGTAACCTTTTCTATTGAGGAAAGGCTTTCTCATTTGAAAGAAGATTATTCAAGAGGAAGCTCTAATGCATCTGCTTCAACCACTTCCAACATGATCAAGGTGAAGATTTTATCTTCATAACTCAAATAAGTATCTTTCATTTTATAATCAAATTTGGTTAAATGACTTCGTGTTTGCAAGGAGATCTATAAATCGGTTGGGTCATCAAGATTCCTTGCATAAGAAAGGAGGATAGATATAGTCCCCGGAAGAGAAGTCATATGAAATCAGTCCTAGGTCCTCTCATACCTATGTAGTAGGAGAGGTGACATAAAAGAGAGATATGAAATGCTAGAAGATATACTCTCTGAAATGCAGTGAAGAACGTGATATCACTTAGACCTGATTGAAGGTATCAAAGAATGAAGGAATATCTTCATAAGATATCAGTTAGGAGATTTGGGAGAGATGATAAGAAGATGATCATCATTGATACACTAACTGATAAGCAAGGTAACAAATGTCCATAGACAAGGAAGTTACCTCATTCAACAACTTATGGTTTCTATGCTAGATAGAAAAAGACAAGTTGATGAAAAAAGTAGTGAAGGATTAAGGACTCGAACAAGGGCAAAAGGGAAATGAAAGTTTGGTCCTCAAAGAAATAGTATAGCTGAGATTCAATGCTATGGAAAGATTATGGAAGCTCATATCACCAGATAGATGGAGGAAGCTGAAGAAAAGGGCCAAGAAAAGAGGGAGTAACGGATCTCTACTATGATTGAGATAGTATCCCTCACAAAAGGGTCCTATCTTAAGCTTCTATTATAAGATATGACAATGATAATAAGATGCGTCTTGGGATCATGGAAGCATTAGAAACAAGAGCTCGTGACATCACCTGGGAATCATGAAGAACAAAAATCCATGACAGTCAAACATGAAGGATATAGCTCTTGGGAACCTCATTGAAGAAAAGGAAGAAGTCATCCAGGACAAGGCTCATCATCAAGTTAGAAAGGAAACATCTGCTAGATGGGGATATACAAGATCCTGAAGATTCTCTGATGGAACCCTCATTGAAGGGTTCACTGATCTACAAAGGAAGCAAGTGTCTCATCAGGAAATCCAACTTATGGAATTCATGAGATGATGGTATGATGACATGAGAAATGAAACAAATCAAGGGATTGAAGATCTTTTCAATCAAGGAAGCTGTTGGAAGAAGCCTAGATGACCTAAAGATAAAATGAGGTATGTATATTTGTAATATTGTAATGTCATGTCGTATGGTCGCAGGTAACATGGATCATTACTTCTATCTTGAGAAGCATGATAAAGGGAAAAAGGATCTCCTCCTCTATTAGGATGCAAGAAGGCATAAAGTCACACTAAGATGAAATCAACATAATATGTCCTCATATGAAGTATGAGGTGGTTGACTACAATTAAGAAACTCTGATTAAAAGCTATTGGGAATGGAATGTGTGAGGAAGGAAGAGATCGTGAGATATGCAACCCTGATGAAGGTAATCAACATCCAAATGACCAAGGAGATTTGAATAGGAAATCTCCCAGAAGGATATGAAGATTCTGATGAAAGTCTGAAAAAGATGGAGACCCTTGACAATGGATATCTTTGGGAGATGTGTCAACATGAGTGCAAGATGTTGATACCTATAGGAAGATGTCATGATGAAGAGCCATCTAGTAAGGTACGATTTGATTTGATGTTATGTTTTGATTTCTTGAATAATATCTGGATGAGTGCATGCAAGGCGACTGGAACAAGAGTTGTAAGTACAAGTACAACTGGCATTCATGTGGTGGATGGAAATTCCTAAAAGAAGCATGATGGGAAAGAACTAGCTATATGACGAAGGTTCCAGATATGTATCAAGAAGGCCAATTTCCATGAAGAAAGGAATGACATGACGAGCCAAGAATGAAAGTGATCGATCGCTGATGCCCTACAAGGAAGAAGCACGACTAAATTTCATGACATCAAGGAGAGAAGTTGATCAAGCAGCTGAAGGACCCACAAAGAAGATGTTGCTGATGTATAGAAGAGTCCTTAGCTAAGAGGAAGCTCTGACAGGTCCCTGATCAAGAGGGAGCTTGGATTAGATCACCCCTGATTAAAAAGGAGTGACAATTGTGTTTTCTATTTCATGTGTCATGCACTAGACCAGGACTAGCAACCGTAAGTCTAGGTGAAGGCCATGAAAAGACATGTAAACACATGATATCCTCCCTAGTTGAGAGGGAGAGATAGACACAACATTCTTGTCTTCACTTTGGGAGAAAGAATGGAGGATTGGGTAATCATCTGGCATCCGATGCTCTTTGAGGATGTGTAGGGCATCCAAGACAAGAGTGGGCACGAGGACTGTTATTCTTTGAGGGTTGGGAACCCAAGATAAGAATAGTCCTAGAAGGTCATACTTAGTGAACATCCGGGTGGGTATGTACCTTGAGAGGCAATGATGAAGGTGTCTATAGTCATTGGTCTCGCCAATAATGTGCCCTGATCTGATGAGAGATAGAGCTGCCAGTCAAGGCCTTGCTGTGGAAACAATGTTGGTTACTATGATGCTATACAGATGGGTTACCAATCCGATTCTTCTTATGAGAAATTCTTCAGATTGAGAATGACCAAGTACCATTTTAAATACCTCCCTAGTTAAGAGGGAGTGTTGAAGAAAGTGTAACTAGGCTTGATATTTACAAATGTAATTTTGATCTTTGTACTTGTCAAGAAAAATAAATATTTGTAAATTATAAGAATGAGTTTCTTGCTCATTTCATAGGTCTATGAAAGTAAAATAGTCAAAGTCATGTATAAGGAGCTCTTTTTGAGCCTATATGTAAATGTATACTAGTTTAAAAGGCCCTCCAAGACAAGCACAATCCTCCTGAAGACATCAACAAGCTAAACAATGTAAATCTAAGTCATGTCGGCCTACAAATGAATTAAAAGGACAGTTATGTCGGCTTAATTAAAAACACAACGGTTCACACTTATGTTGGCTTATTTATGGAGGCATAAACACTATATATACCCCGCTGAACTTTGCAGAAGAAAAAACAGAACTCGGACATCTCTGAGATTTTCGGACATACCTCTGCAACTTCGGATGGCACATTGGGTACAAGAACCTCAGATGATTATAGGGGTCTACAATCCGCATTGTAGGAGCAGAGAACTCATATACTTCTTATGTTTTAGAGGGAAGTTGCAGAGAGGATTTCAGATAATACTCAGGAGGTCTGTCCATTATGTTTTCAGCCTCATGATGAATATAATCTCGGCCTCCTCCCTGTCTTAGTGATCACAGAAGTAACATTACAGTGCCGACATATTTGTAAAGAGAAAGACTATGAGGTGACACTCTCCATGTCGGCCTACTTTCTAAATGAAGTTACAGTCTCGACATAATTATGAGGAGAAGGTTTTCAGTGATATGGTCTCTATCTTAAAAGAGACACAGTCACAAGGTTATGTCTTCAATGAAGGTGTAACTATGGTAAAAACAATCATGATCTCGGTGGACCTAGGTGTAGATTTCATTCATATATATATGGAGATCTCGTTGATGAAAAATATTGGTAAAGGTGCAGTCATGGTGCAACAGTAATGAAGATCTCGGTGGTGCAGTAGTGATGGCCTTAGTGATGCAACAATGATGATGATCTTAACAGTGGCAAAGAAGAGGATTGGTGTCTTGTTCTTGGAGTGGCTAAATAGGTCAAGGGTCATGGTCTTGGTATTCGTCAATTGGAATCTCTATAAGAAGAATTTTGTGCGGGTTTTCCTCTCCAAGAGGGAGAGGTTTTGGCCCTGGCAAATGACCAACATCTTGTGTTCTTGTCTCTTGTATTTTGGTAACTATTTGACGAAGTAAGAAATACACACACTAATGATATCAAGAGAAGATTGTGCTAATAAGCAAAAGCTAAAATACCTCACAAATAGTTATCATTCTAAGAAGAATCACATTAACTTTGATGGCCCTAGATTCTTCAACATCTAAGAGGCTAAGGAACACAAGAGAATAATTATCTCCAAGACCCAGAAAAAGTTTCCAATGAAAATGCCTTAATTAGATTAATTAGCCAATTGTTAAATATTTTCCAAAGTCTAACGTAGGAAAATTGGTTAATTAAATCAGATTAATTGAGGTAAATCAATTTTCTTCTAGTGACTTCTAGAAAAGTCATTTGAGCGGTCAAGATGATCTTAGCCATCGATTGTGATTAGATCGTGGTCGTTGATTGCTCAACAAGAGATTAGAAGAGCAAATCGATGGGGTCTTTGGAGACACACAAGGGAGTTCAAATTACCAAGATTCAGTGAGAGCAAGGGTGCAATTTGAGCAAGGAAGACACCGACAAAAGGGTTTTAGCATAAAAGTTTGGGGAGAAGATTTTTGGGGGAATTTTCTCAGACGATTTCCAGTTTCCAGTTACAGGAGGTTGAATTCATTAATAGGAGAAGAGCTCGATTTAGCTTCCAGTTGCCAGATCAGGTTCCTCGAGGGAGTGCAAGTTGGTCAGATGAGTTGTTGGAGGCAGATTTACTTGTAGGATCACTGTCCCAAAGGCAATGCGAATTTCTAGAGTAGCCGATGCAAATTGCTGGGAGGAGTGCGAATTGCACAGGGAGACAAGACTTTCTACAGAGGGAGACTTTGTGGTTTCTAGGTTAGTTTGGCTAAGAGAAGATAATTTGCTATAACATTGCGTGTGAGAGGCAAGCAGATTGTGATTCTCAGTTTTTGCTAAAGATTAATAATAAAACCCTCATCTGTAGAATTGGTTTTCCCCATACTAGGGTTTTTTCCAGTGACAATTTGTCCAAAAATACTGCTGTTCACTATTTTGTGTGTGCATTATTTCTCAGTTCCTACTATTATTTGTGAAAATTGCAGTAGTGATTGTTGGACAACTAATCCTCTATGGGTTAGTGTGGAAGCCGAATAGACTAAGGAAGTCCAAGAGACCTTGGGATGTGGAACCCAACGGTCATACAATGTACTATAAATGTATATCATTTGTTAATAAAAAATGTACTCTCATGTTTTATCTTTCATACTCTTTTTGCCATGTGTGTGTTTAACATGGTATCAGAGCGGGCGTTCTCCTGCCCTGCTCCATTTTGAGCTACTTGTTTAATTTTGTGGCCTGACCTCTCTATGCATGTCAGTTCTACAATTTCTACTCCATGTAAGAAGCATTTCCTTTGCTCTATTAAATTCATGCATTGGTTATGAAACAGTGACAGTTGACTGTATATGCATCTCCAGAGATCTGTGATTTATTCTTTGAGTAATTCTCTGCGCACGTAGTTCGTATATGTGTTGGTTCATACGTTGGTTCATGCATTGATTCATATGTTGCGGTGAATATTCTTTGTGCATTGTTTGTATGTCATATCGATTTCCTACAGCTCCAGCGTAGTTGTTGAAGAGCTTACATTATTTAAAGAGTTGTGGGTATGAGTTATGCATGTATGACATGTGTTATTTCTTTCTCTTTAACCTACCATTATTCATACTTGTCCCTTTGCTAGTCCCGCACTCTGTTAGTGACCGTTCACCTTCTGGTTGGTAAGCCTAAATTGAATGTAAGGTAGGAGAGCTTCTTTCTTGCGGTTAAAGCAAGCATATTGATATGACACTTTGCCAATGGAGGTTGAAGTTTGCATTTGGTTATATGTTGTGAGTTTTTACATTGAATATGCATTGAATCACTGATTGGAGCGGTTTTTTGACTAAGAGAGACTAAGAGAGCAGCCATCAACAACGCTAGCAAGGAAGGTTGAGCGGGAAGTAGATGAGTGGTGACTCTGCGTAGTGTTCCGTTGACGTGCAAAGTTCTTGCAAATGTTTGGTGCATTGAAAAGCCTATTGTACGTTTAAAATCTTTGCGCCAACTTATATCTAAAGGGATAAATGCGTCTAGAGCTCAGCCACTGTAAAACAAATACCTTGTGCATCTGCCTCTAGTAAGGATCATATGGAGCAAAGGCCACGTCAGAGGAATTATAGGAAAAGCAACTGATACCAGTAGAAATTTGTCTTCATAGAGGCCGCGAGCCATTCCCTTAGGATTGTTGATGTGTTTGAAGGTACACCAACATAAAACTGAGCCATTCCTTACTATCCTGCTGCGTGGAGCCATTCTCGAACAGAGATCAACATCTGGAGAGGAGAACTGAATTGGTGGGATTGCTGGACTTGTACACCATGGGCTGCGTATAATGCTGTAGCTCTGAAGGAAGCGTGTGGCTCAGGCTCGAGGCTCATCTCCTGGAAGGCAACTCGAACATCCAGTTACATCTATTCTTTATTTTATTGCATGGACGAGTTCCCTGGTTGCTTGGGACTACATATTGGTTGTGAAACTGAGTGTAATGGTCATGGAGCATACTCAGAAGCTTAACCAGGCCTATCAAATAAATTCTGGGCTACATATTATTTAGAGGAGGGAGCGTATGCGCTGTAGGAGGTAATACAAAGCTACAGGCAAGTTGTGCCACATGTTTGTGGCATCAAATAATTTCTCAAGAGGTTGCGTCCCCTTTCTGAGCATAACCCCGAATTCTGGAGCATTATAGAGACAATCAAAAGATTATTCCTCATTGCTGTAACCTCATTTAGGAGACTGTCTACCATCTCAAGGCATAGTTGAAGAGGATTGTTGATGTCAAAGACCCTTGTGCAAGGTGAACCTGTGTAGCCATTTCTGGATCAACATCTAATTTCTGCTGCGTTGAACACCGTGTATTGAAACACTGTGAGTGCTTTGAACCAATATTGTTCAAGTATAAGCCAGAAACAGAAGAGCACTTTTATAAAACTTAGCAAATTCTTGTCTCAACTTATGATACTGAGATGAGACCCAATGGTAGCTTGCATAAACAAAAGGATCTATATCAGTCATACTGTCCAGTGTATTTTTGCCCTCATCTAGTAGCTTTTTACATTCTTTCTATTCACTTTGTTTAAGTTTTAATGCAACTATTTGCCTTCTAACAGATAGTATTGGTTCCTCAATTCGTCTATCCCTTGTGGCACAAAGCTTCTCTATTACTCCCTCTAAGTAGCTGATAGCAGCTTCCCTTTCTGTGCATTGACGAGAAACAAAAACAGAAAAACGTGCAAGCTTAAGCAGATTGATCTTTGTCTCAAAATCTGTTATAAAATTGTGATATAGTTGGATAAGTGCATCACCAGCCTGAAAAACTGCGAGGGCTACGAACTGTTCGAGCTTGAGAGTGATAAAAAAAGTGATGTGTCCATTGGATGATAACCGTCTTGATCTAATGCGTTCTCCGTCAAAATATTCAACAAGGCAAGTAACATCGTCAGCAAAGCAACCACCTGAGTGCATGCTTACTGGAAAACCTAGTTTGCCGTCTGTAATCATGAATTGCAAAGAACAACATATATCTGCAAATGGAGATAACCAGGGAAGATATAGAGAAACTGCTAATGAATCTAATGAATCAACTGCAGATGTGTTGCTTTTATCGGAAGGAAATGAGAACAAAGAATGCATGTCTACTGAGAATGATTTAAGGTCATGGTCAGTTGAGGAAAGATAGATGGCAAGCACTGTCTATTTAAAGGCCAAACAGATATACCTGTAACTACTGCTGCAAGTTTAACGCAGGATTACTGTCCACATGCAAGGGGACAACATGTTTCTGTTGCAATGGCATATCCTTGTGCCAAGTTTGAAAATACCAATGTAAATGTTGATTTCAAAGACACGAATTCTGTGCAAAAAGAAAATGCTGGGTGTCTTTCTCAAAGCACAGTCTTTGTAACCTCTACAGGGAAAAGTTGTCCACTTGATGGAGGTTCAGTCCATTTGGATAGAAAAGCATCTCCAACTTCAGAGTCTGATGCTTCGCTAGGTGTTGAGAGCGAATTAGCTATGACTGATACAGGTGCTATCACAGTTAGAAATGCAGAAAAGAAAAAAGATTGTGTGTCTTGTCCAGATGTATATAGTGCAGCATTTCTTCCACAAGATAGAGAAGCAAGTGCACGAGAAGCTGAATCTTCTCAGACTTCTGGTGGAGATGAGAAAGCTGCATCTTCTACGAGGGAGAGTCTAGGCATGAAAGTTGAAAACAAAGATGCAAATAGTTGTGGATTGGATACCAATAAGCATGTTGAAGAGAAGGGAAATCCAGAAGTTGATTTTAGTACCTCTAGCAAGTTTCTTGATAACGATGGAGTGTTGGAATTACTAAACAATTTAATACATTCTACTGTCAATAGTACAATCATGATTGATAAATCAATTCTCAGAGACATTCAAACTTGTCTGCAAAATGCACATGATAAGATAGAGTTTCTGCAACTTGAATCACAACTGCAGCAGGAAGAATTACAGCAATGGAGTCATCATTCTGACTCCCATAAGCAGCAAGTTGATTTAAATCTAGTGCCCAAGGAAGCAACAAAGTCACATGCAGATGCAGAAGTTTAGTCTGCACTTCCCAAGCCAATCATCAGACCTTGGGAAGAGCTTGTCCATAACAAGCACAGAACAGGTCTTGGATATGAGAAGGACGTGTCCTTTCATATTCCAAACTATTCCAAACCAATCCAATTTCAAAGTGCTGGATTTCTTGAAGATGGTTCATCTTCACCTGTTCTTCATGACAGTTCACCTTCAGCTGTTCTAGATTCTGCCCCTCTTCCACAGCAACAACAACAGATTGTGAAATGCCAACACTGTGACCGAGTTGGCCATCTGAAATATCACTGTTTTGATCTTCATCCACTGTGACCGAGTTGGCCATCTGAAATATCACTGTTTTGATCTTCATCCATGTAAGCACTGTCATAAAACCAACCATTCTTCAAACAGATGCTTCAGAAACAAACCTTCTGCAAGAACAAAGATTCATCTTGGATGGATCACTTCTTGGCAATGGGCATCAACAACCAAGAAGATATTTCAATCACATGTCAGAACTTGTTCAAGAGTATTGAACAGACTTGCAGTTGAGTTTTCTCCATCATCTCACCTTGTATCTGATAGGGGGGGAAATGATGGTCATCTACAAGCTTCAAAGCCACATCAAGCGAGCCTGAGCCACAACCTGCCATACCAGATTTAGAGTTGTAGCCAGAGACAAAGATGCCCTTGAGCATGCCTTCAGTTGGTAATGCCTCTTCAAAGAATTTGGGACACTTCCTCTAGTAGAAGACTTCAACTTCTTACCAGTTTCGGAAGAATTTCAGGAATAGAATTGGGGGCACTTCCTCTAGCAGAAGACTTCATCTTCTTGCCAGTTTTGGAAAAGTTCCAGGAATTGCATTAAGCATTCCAGAGTTGTTGGTCATCCTTAAATCATCACAGGTTGAGACTTCCCTTTTTAGGTTGAAGTTCTCCCTTTTATGTGGGGTGAGACCTCCCTTTCATGGTTGAAGGTTTCCCTCTTCAAAACAATAGGAGCACTTCCTCTAGCAGAAGACTTCAGCTTCTTCCCAGTTTTGGAAGAGTTCTAGGAATTGCACTAAGCATTCCAGTGTTGGTGGTCATCATTAAACCACCGCCCTTTATACCAACATTTCAGAGAGCACATTCAGCCTAGTGCTGCCATGCATTTTTTGCACGTTTTGTATTATAGCTCTATTCTTGGACTCATACATAAGCCTTCGGATTAAGGGAGGGAATGTTGGACACCTAATCCTCTATGGGTTAGTTTGGTAGCCGAATAGACTAAGGAAGTCCAATAGACCTTGGGATGTGGAACCCAACGGTCACACAATGTACTATAAATGTATATAATTTGTTAATAAAAAATGTACTCTCTTGTTTTATCTTTCATACTCTTTCTGCCATGTGTGTGTTTAACAGTGATTTATTTGTTATTTGCCATAAATAATGTCTAAAGACAAATAATCTACATAAGATAGAAGAAGAAATTTTGGTAACTACAACTAAGGAAATTTAAAAAAGACCCCCTATCTCAATGGGGTCATACAAGGGGAAGTTTATATTAATGAATGAATGAATTGAATTGATTTACAATGAGTAGTAAAGCTCAATAAATAATACAACTGTATTTATAGAAACAACAAGTTTCTACTAAGAAAGACAACAAGTTTCTACGAAGAATATAGAAACAACAAGTTTTTAACAAGAAACTACTAATTACAATCATAGATGAGCAATAAACACTAAAATAGCATTATTCTAATACACTCCCTTAATGCTCAATCTATTTACAACACCTACAGACCCTCTGAATTTTACAAATTTATCAGGACCAAGAGGCTTGGTGAAGATGTTTGTTGGCTGCTCCATTGTAGGAACATATAGCAACTGAATGGATCCGTCTTCAACAAGCTATTGAATGTAGTGACAATGAGTTTCCACATGTTTTGTTCGTTCATGGAAGACTGGATTCTTAGCGAGTTTGAGCACTCCCTGATTATCACAGAACAAGGGAGTAGGACCTACCTGGGAAACATGCATATCCGCAAGCATACGTCGAAGCCAAACTGCCTCGCAAGATGCCTTAACTACTCCCCGATACTTTGCTTCTGTCGAGTAGAAATCCATTGCCTGCTGCTTCTTGCTAGCCCATGTGACAGCGCCAGATCCCAGACTAAACACATACCCAGCTGTAGATTTACGGTCATCAATCGAACTAGCCCAGTCTGAATCTATGTAACCACTGAGTGTAGGATCTGAACTCCGAGTGTACAGAAGTCCATAATCAGGAGTGCCTCTTACATAACGCAGCACACGCTTGGCTACTATCCAATGATCAACCTTAGGAGCTGATATGAAGCGTGAAATGTAGCTCATTGCAAAACTGATATCAGGTCAAGTGGCAGTAATGTAGATGAGGCTGCCCACTAACTGCCTGAATAAAAGTTCATCCACAAGTGGTGAGGATGACTGAGCTGAAAGTTTGAGCCCTGGTTCCATAGGAGTCGTGGTAGGTTTGCAATCCTGTGTTCTGAATCTGTCCACAAGATTTCTGGCATACTTGGATTGAGAGAGAACGATGTTGTTCTCTGTCTGCCAGACTTCCACCCCTAAATAGTAATGAAGAAGTCCCAAATCTGTCATATCAAAAGTGCTGCACAAACCTTGTTTGATCCCATGGATCAAATGTGCTGAACTGCTAGTAATGATAAGATCATGCACATAGACAACCACAAACAGAATATCATCACCAGTATGTTTGATATACAGGTTTGCATCAGATGGACTCCGCTGAAAACCATGATCTGTTAGGTACTTATCAATTTTCATGTACCAAGCCCGAGGGGCTTGTTTCAGGCCATAGAGTGCTTTGAATAATCTACAAACTTTCTGTTCTTGACTGGCAACCTTGAATCTTGGAGGCTGCGTCATGTATACTTCTTTCTGTAAGTCACCATTCAGAAAAGCACTCTTTACATCCATCTGATGGACTTTCCAACTGAATTGAGCTGCTAAGGCAAGGACAAGTTGTATGGTACTCATCTTGGCTGTAGGAGCAAAGGTCTCCTCATAGTCTATGCCTTCTTTCTGTGAGAATCCTCGAGCAACAAGGCGAGCCTTATACTTGTCGAGGGTCTCGTCAGCTTTGTATTTCACTTTATACACTGCAGCTAATGGCCTTCTTCCCTGTAGGAAGATTAGAAAGGGTCCAAGTGTGATTCCTCTGAAGACTCTGGAATTCTGCTTCCATAGCCTGTTCCTATTCAGGTATACCCTTAGCCTCTGAATAGGTTTAAGGCTCAAAAACACTGTGTAAGTTAGCCATAAGAGCAAAATTTACTGTAGGCTGCTGTTTGCTCTTATTTCGGGAATTTCTACCTTCAATGAGCTCATTATCCCAGAGATCACCAATAGTTTAGCCCACCATTTAGGCCGGAGAGTAGAAGAACCAATATCAGGAGTGGGTGGAGGAGGCTTAGGAACAACAGGGGTAGCAAGAGGAGGATTATTTCCGGAGGAAGCTCAGGTAGTGCATCATCAAACACTGATGCTGCATCATCCCTCCCATCAAGTGGACCTAACGGAAGAAGAACACTGTGAGGCTGACCCTCAGAACACTGCTCAGAAGTAGGAGACTGAAAGAATCCTCTGTCTTCATCAAACACTATGTCCCGACTGAAGCTAAGACGACCAGTGTCTATATCTATCAACCTATAGGCCTTGTGGTGATCACTGTATCGTGTCATCATGAGTTATTGGCTTTTGGAATCCAACTTAGAGCGCTTAGCTGCTGGAATCCAAACATATGCAACTGAGCCAAACACTTTGAGGTGACTGATCTGAGGTTGATGGCCAGACCAAACTTCTTCTGGAGTCTTCCCCTGAACAACCTTAGTAGGTGATCAGTTAAGAAGATAGACAACAGTAAACACTGCCTCAACCCAAAATTTGTTCGGAACACTCTTGTGTTGTAACATGGAACGAGCCATTTCAACAACCGTACAGTTGCGACGTTCGACAACATTGTTCTGCTGAGGAGTGTAGGGTGTAGTTAACCGGCGTTTGATGCCATGGGTATCACAAAAGTTGGAGAAAGCAGAAGAACAAATTCCCCCCTCCGTTATCTGTCCTAAGAGTTATGATATTACAGCCAGACTTTTTTTCAACTAAGGACTTAAACTTCTAAAAGATACTAAATACATCAGATTTATATTTTAGAAAGTACACCCACATCTTTCTACTGAAATCATCTACAATAAGCAAAAAATATTTGCAACCAGTAACTGAAGATGTATTCATAGGACCGCAAATATCAACATGAATTAACTGGAGAACCTTAGATGCGTGCCAAGATTCTCCATCCTTGAATGAAGACCGATGTTGCTTGCCAGCTTGATAGGCGCCACACACTCCCAACTGTTGAGTCCGAATATCAAGTGACCCTGACACAAGTCCCTCCCGAGAGAGCTGAGAGAGATACTGAATGTTTAGATGCCCATATCGCTGATGCCACAGAGTGCTGATGGGAGAAACACGAGCTGCTAGAGCCACTTTTGGAGAACCACTAGTGTCAAGAAGCCTGTATAGACCATGATCCTCTAGGCCAACAGCAACCGTAAGGCGAGTCTCCCTGTCAATAATGGAGCACTTGTGCGCACTGAACACTACATCAAGCTGAGGAGAGTTCCTCATAATCTGGTTGACAGACAGCATATTAATTTCCATACCAGAAACATAGTACACATTCAGGAAGATGAGTGTGCGCCCACCAGACTGGATCTGAATTGTACCTCTGCCAACCACTGTGTACTCTTCACCTCCACCGAATACCACAGAATCACTGAAAGGTGAGAAGTCAATAAACCAGTCACGCCTGTGAGAAAAATGATGTGATGCACTAGAGTCAATGTACCAGGCAGAAGACGGGGCATTATCTGAGGACCTCTTAGCCATAAAGGCGTAAAAGGTAGATTCCTTCTGCTTGGAATGTTCTGCAATGTTCACTGTCTGATGAGACCCTCCATGTTTCTTTTGTTCAGAAGCAATCCTCTGTCGGCAATCTTTCTTCATGTGGCCAAACTTGTGACAGAAATTACACTTCACATTTTTCTTCCTAGCAGGATCAGAAGGCTGAGAGGAGCCTTTCTGTTGAAAGCACTGAGAGGACTGATATTTGGCAGCAAAAGCATTTTCTGAGGAGGCTGATGAAGCACCACTACCAAACTGTTGTTTCCAACGATCCTGTTGCATGAGTTCGATGCATAACTCCGGAAACTTCAGATCAACATTAGTGGAGGTAATGTTGAGTGTTTCTATGAAGTGTTCATAAGGTTTTGGTAGACTTTTCAAAGTGATGACTACCATATCTTCTTCCTCCATGGTTTGACCAATGGCTTCGAGCTGATCTCGAATGTGTTTAATCTTGTTAAGATGTTCCTGTAAAGACATATGTTTGTCCATCATGATGGAAAACAACTGATTCTTTAGAAAGAAAGCTCTGCTCTTGTCGGATGACTCATGCAATTCCTTCAAATGTTGCTAGATTTCGGCAGCTGTTTTGCCGGAAGGAATCTGCGGTAATTGATCATCAGTCATAGAGAGTTTGAGGAGCATAACAACGTCTCGATTTCAATCATCAAACTTCTTGATCTGCACCAGGTGTACCAGGACTGAGTTCTTTGCCCAAAACGAGCTGGTCAAAACGCCTATATTAAAAAATGGTCAACATTCTCTGTTTCCAGATGTTATAATTGTTGCTATTAGAGCACTGATTGCCTTCCAACATCAGATTGGTTAGCGAGGCCATCTGCACGTTTCCCAAGACACGGAAAACAACAAAGGGTATGGCACAGATTTCAATGCAGATGCCGGCTAATCCAGACAAAATCTGACAGGTGCTGGAAACAAAATTCAAATTTGCTGACTCGAAAATCAAGGCACGGAAAACGATGCACCCAGAAAATTCTAACGACTACCCAGTTGAGATATCACAAAACCTACATCAAATTTGTAATCGAATTTTTTTTCGACAAATGAAAAAAGGAAAATACCTTGGTCGAAAAAAACGAGCCATGAAAAATATCACCGCAATAATGGACAGATTCTCGAGCTGGAGCCATCGGAATTAGAATTTCTCAGTCTTAACAATGCTGTATTTGCTCGTCATTGATAAATTGGATGGACGGAGGTTAGAAATCTTTAAAATCTTTAAAGTATGAAGAGTTCTCCAACGGGAAATCGAAAAAAAAAATAAAAATATCTCTGAGAGAGCCCCACCAAAGCCGTCAAAGCCAGTGGCCTGCCCCCGCTGCCACAACTCAGAGACAAAATTCTGCTACTTCGACAATTACAACGTTAACCAGCCGCGACATTTCTGCAAAAAAAAAAAAAAACTGCAGGTGCTACTGGACAGTGGGAGGAACCATGATGAACATCCCCGTCGGCGCTGACCAGAGAAAGAGTAAGTATTTCACCGAGGTCTCGACGACGAAAAATTAGATTAAAATAGAATGCCGCTGGAATAAGTTTTGAAGTGCTGCAACCTTGAGCTGAAACTCCATGAAAGCTACAGAGACAACAGATCAAGGTTGCACGAAACGGGGAAATGGGTACGAGTTTCCGAAACGGGCACGGGTACGAAACGTGACCCGCCCAAATTTTGGAAATGGGGAAACGCGAA
>APFE031104764.1:22746-56098 GCA_000404065.3 Pinus taeda
TAGGGTTTCTAAGCTGTTCTAGAAACCATTTCTAAAGTTATAAAAGAGCAGTGTCTCTCATTCTCTCATCACACTATTCAACAAGGAGTTTCTCTTGGAGATTGGCAGTTGTTTCAGTAGCTGGTGTTTTGAGCAGTGAGCAAAGTAGATTTCAGCAGTGGGAGAAAGAGATTTCAGCAGCAAGAGAAGGAGATTTCAGCAGGAGAAGGAGATTTCAGCCTTATAGTCTTTATTGTACTTGCAGCCTCATATACTACTATAAATAAAGGCTGATTTTGGATTTTCCAGTTCCTATATTTTTATTTTCATTATGTGATGACTCATGAGTAAATGTGATGTAAATTTAATCTTAATGTTAAAATGTTTAAGTAAATGTATCATTAATGCTTTATGATTGCACATATATATATATTAATAATTTTTAAATGTTTTTAATATATATATATATATATATATATATATATATATATTCGCGTTTCCCCGTTTCCAAAATTTGGGGAGGTCGCGTTTCGTTTTGCTTCCCCGTTTCGTTTCGCTTCCGCGTTTCCCCGTTTCGTGCAACTTAGGTGCAAATACAACCATAAACGCGTTTCTGGGCTGTACCGTACGCGTTTCGTTTCTATTTCCGTACGGAAACTCCTCCCTTGCCAGCGTTTACTGCAACTTAGCAACAGATGCATAGCACGACCAACAGACAGGAAACTCGCACTCATTACAAGCAATGAAGCAACTGGAGGCAGCGTATTTCAATGTCGAAGAAGTCCGACAGAGGACGAGCATGAGCAGAAGGAACGGGTAGCGAGAATTCTAGATTCAGCTTCTCACACTCTCAAGACGTCCGAGGACCTTTCAATGACGTGGGTGAGTTGGGAGGAGTCTGAAAAATCGTGCTTGTTTGCATTATTGCGTGGTTTTACAGAAGGGACCAAAATTTTGCAAATGCAAAGAGGGGAAAAAAGTCACGGAGAAAATTCCGTCGTGCTTATGACCTTCATCCGATGGATCTCTCTTCCGCCAAATGAAGTGCAGACAACTTTGATGGCAAAACCCTGCACCCTTTTTTTCCTTTGCAATCTCGTCAATGAAATGTCGGGCCACGGATCGACCCAGCTTGGGTCTGACGCCAAGAAAAGTCGCGCGTCCCGCAATCAAGAAACCCTCGGAGTAGTCAGAACCTGCAAGCGCAAAGTAAACAATGACATCCAAAGAAGAATAAAACGTGACGCCCAAAAAAAAAAATTCTAGACTCCAAGTGAAATTTCGAAATGAAGCACATAATTTTTCAAGCAAATGAAAAATTATTTCGAAAAAAAGACCCGAGCTCTGATACCATAGTTAATGAATGAATTGAATTGATTTACAATGAGCAGTAAAGCTTAATAAATAATACAATTGTATTTACAGAAACAACAAGTTTCTACTAAGAATATAGAAACAAGAAGTTTCTTACAAGAAACTGCTAATTACAATCATAGATGAGCAGTAAACACTAAAATATATATTGAACAACCACAAGGCTTTGAGGTGCATGGGAGATAGTCTCATGTTTGTAGGCTTAAGAAAGTCTTATATGGTTTGAAGCAGGCAATGAGAGCATGGTACAAGAGCATTGATTCCTACTTGCAACATATGGGTTCTAGAAGATTGATGTAGATCCAAACCTATATTACATTGTGGTTGGTGAGGATCCACTGATTCTTGTACCATATGTAGATGATTTATTTATTACAGGAGAGGAGAGACTCATTGAGAATTGTAAGAAAGACCTTGCTTCAGAGTTTGAGATGACTAATATAGGACTAATGCATTATTTTCTAGGGTTGGAGGTTTGATAGGAGGATGTGTTAATTGGGTAGCTTTGGGATGAATTTCCCTAATACCCTAAGTAGGATTCGAAGTGGTCAAAATATTATTATGTGGTAAGATATATTTAAATATATGGATATTTACAAAGATTATTAAAACATATTCACTCCAAAATTAAAATTCAAAGGCGCATGTGGGCCTCAATTAAGATCACGTCAGCTTAGCCTCAGACGTGACTTTTTCACATGGTCAAATATCTATATATTGGCTCCTACTCATCCTCATTGGATATGGAACTTTGGATTTCTGTATGGCAAAAACTTCGTATTGTATTTATGACAATTCATATGGATTCTTATGGCTCTGTGGCAAGTTCAATTCGATGTCTGTGGCTCAATTTATGATTCACATATTGGCTTGCTCATCTATGTGTTAAGACTCACATAAAACGTCTCGCATGATCTCAATATAGCCTCAATCAAGTTGAAAGAGGATCTCTTTAATTTGTATGGGCTTCTTGTGGCTTTGTGTTATTAGGGTTTACATTCTCTGTGATTGTATCTCTAATTGTTCGTTGATTATACATCCATATGGTTCGTTTGCTATGTTTCGCATCTCATCTGAAGCATCACATTTGTTAAGGTACCGCATCACAATTGGTGTTGTAAAGCATCACATATACTTTTTGGGGCATCACTTATATTATCTGAAGTATCACAATAGTTCTTGAGTTACACATCTTTATTTGGCTCAAATTTGTCTTATCTATATTTCACCTTATTTTTGATGGGTCTCGTTACATGCTCTGAGGCATCAACAGTGACATCGTGGATTTTGGTGATTCATATGACTCATGGCACACGTAATATATTTCTGAAGTGTGTATGGTTCATGGTTCGCACACGATATTTCTGAGTGGATTGCAATGTCTCTCGTACTATACAAAGGTTTGCTATATTCACGTTTTTAGTTGTTTATATTATACTAAATGGCTCACATTGGCTCGCTATATTGGTCCAAAATTACATCTCTGTAGCCACTACATATTGACTCGACCTGTGACTTGAATATATATATTATTGACTTGGACAATGATATGCATATATGTGATATTGACTTGATTAGTGACTTGATTACATACATCATTGACTTGGACATTGATCTGTATATATATGACATTGACTTGAACTGTGATATATACACCATGGACTTAGACAATGATCTAGACTATGACTTGTAGTTTTAAAAACCGGTCGGTTTGAATCAGAAACCGGTCAAACCGGCTGGTTCATTGGCCAAACCAACTGAACCGGTCAAAAAACCCTGTCAACAGCCTCATTCGCCCTTTTTTTAGATAAATCGGGCATAAACTGGCCGATCTATGAGGGAACCAACCGATTTTCCCTTAAACCGGGCAATTTAGTCATAAATTAGCCGATTTTTTGCTAGGCCGACTGTGGACCCAACAGAGGCATTCTTGGAGGCTTGTGAGGTGGTTTAGAGGGAAAATAAGGGTTGTTTCCCTCCAAAATCAACCCTTCCAATCCAATAAAAGGAGGTCTCCCCTATCATTTGCTTCATACATCTCATTTAGAGTTTTTGTGAGCTTTATTGTGAGCTTGGAGAGTGTTGAGTTTTTGTTGGAGTAGTGGAACAACAAAGAGTTTGAGCTAAGTAGTAGCCACTATGCCTCCAAAAGCTAAGGATACTACATGGGCTCATTGTGATATGATTGATGGCAAAATGATCTGCAAATATTGCCAAAAATCTATTGAAGGAGGGGGTATTAACGGGTTCAAGCAACACTAGGCATGGATAGGAGCCCATGTAAAACCATGTGGAGCACCAAATGAAGTAAGATGGCTTTTCAGGGCAGAATACCTTCAAAAGTTTGAGACTCAAGTCATTGAACCAACAAAGAAGTTTGTGACTCAAGCAGTTGCAAAGTTTGGGAGTCGAGACTCAACCAACCGAGTTTGATCACGACAAGAAGTTTCAACTTTCAAGTGATAATGTTGATCACTAATATGATATATGTAGACTTGTAGTAGGCCATTGGTCCCATAGCTTGTAGGCTTTGTTTTTGGACTCTAGAGACCATTTAGAGCCTCATTGATTATATATTTTGTTGCTGATATGTATTGCACTTGGTGCCATTTTGATATATTCACCTTTACAGGGTATATATATGAGCAAACTTTGCATATTTTGTATCTATTGGTTTGGAATCATGGTTTTAAATCTTAAAAATAGTTTTTTTCATTAAAAATTAATTATTACATGTATTTTTTTTTTTTAAAACCGGTTCATTGAGATCTAACCAGTCTCTCTGTTTTAAAACCCAATGATTAGGTGGACTGGTCCGATCATCGGTTCTAGTTTTTAAAACTATACTTTGACTTGAACAATGTCTGGATATATATATATATATATATATCGACTTGGACAATGACCTGGATATACTTGGATAGTGTCTTGGATTTGTATGACGATAACAGCGAGGAGGCATGGCAATGATTTACATGCCTGTGAATTAATCTTGACTTGAACACATATACATATGTATGGCATGAAAGGAACTCACACATGGCAGTGACCTAGATGATCCCTCCCAGATGGCATGGCTTTGATTTTGAAATGACAAGAAATTTGATGACGGTAACTATGAGACAAGATGAAAGTAACTTTGATGGTAATCATTCTCTGATATATGGCAGTGCACCTTTGATGTATGGTGTGTTTCTTTGATGATGTCTTGAATCTTGATAGTTGTGATTAGATCGTTCAATTCACAAATGAAGTTATGAACTAACTTGGGTTGGCCCTAGGAGGCTTGATGTGATTATTGTATCTCATTCTCATTGTACTTTGTATTCCAGCTGAGGAATTGATGAATATGTAATAGAAGAAGAAGAATTGAATTCCGGGTTTTCCCCCTCATTGGGTTTTGCCTTGGTCTTTGACCAAATCTTGGTGTCTCTATTGTGCATGCTTTTCTTCTGTTGATCTTTTCTGTTCTGCTATTTATTGTTCTCTCTACATAATTGCTAATGTTGATAATGATGTTATGGGGTGAATGTAATAAGCAAATATTGAAATTGTTTAAATGCAATTATCTACAACAGAGAACAATGTAGCCCTAAGAAAAATTAACTTGGTATTAGAGTTGGGTTGAAGAAAAGTCATTGAGAACACCCCTTTGAAGACACCGATGATGGAAGCAAATGAAGATGGATGAGACCTAAAAGAATGCTAGGGTTTGAAGGAAACCCTAGGGAAACCTTTTGCTCTTGCAAGTACAAGCTAGGGTTTGGGAGAAACCCTAGGAGTGGCCTTCTTAGGAAAAAGGCTTGGTATGATTAAGAATTTTTGATGATATGATATGAATTGTAAGATGCCATTTAGTTATTCAAGTACCTGATAGATTTAGAGAAAACCCTAGTATGACATGATCAGTGAGAAGCCTTAAATGGATTCAAAGAAACCCTAGGAGAAGGTTATGCTGCAGATTCAACGGTCAAAAAAGATAAAGGATACAGGTGGTATTCATAAGAAGATGATATTGACATATGATCAATGGACAGTGATGCCTCCTTCTTAAGAGGGAGATAGGATCAAGAGGGCGCTGTAAGCCTCCTATAGTCTACATTAAAGATAAGTACTTTCAAGACTTATGTCATTTCTTTATTCTTGTGAATTTACTATTTTTGCTTACTGGTGATTCTTCCCGCATGAGTATTTTATTTGTTTCACTAACTTCTTGGATAAGGATGTGATACATCTTGAGGATAATCAAGATGCATAGTAGTACAGGAAGAGCAAGCTCCTAGAGGGAGTTGGTGCAAAAAACTTTAGAGGGAGTTGGAGTAGGATAATGAAGAAGCCACTCTCATTTCTAAAGAAGAAAGACAATCCTGTCCCATTACCAGGTGCACTTTCATTATGATTATTTATTTGGCTATTGTTACTCTTGCTCTTGTTCTACGGTCACAGGTACATCTGATGAATGTGAGGATTAAGCCCTCTATATCTAAAGATTGAGGATGATGTAGAGCCATCCCATGACTTATGAAATGGACAAGAGCTCAAGACCTTAGAGGAAGGATTGTAGTCTCATTGGTTGATTGAAGAAGCTTCCTATTCAAATGGAGTAGATTGAGGGCAACAATATGATATGATGTTGAGTGATATGTCCTTCATGAAAGGAATATTCTTGATATCTGAGATGTAGCAGTGTCTGATCCTTTTGCGATATGGTTCAAACTATGATAAGAAATATGCTCTCAAAGAAAGAAGGCTATCCGAGCTCCTATTCCGTGATGCCTTAGATATATGTGAAGTGAACTTCCCCTATGATGTACTTGTAGAACTTTGAGTTGCATGACTAATAGGATAAAGTGTGATCCTTACCCTTTGTGGTAAGTGTATCTTTCCTATTGTCACTAGACATTAGGATAGACGTGATCCTTACCTCTCATGGTAAGTGGTATCCCTCCTATTGTCTGTGGATATAGGGTGGTTGCCGGAGCTCCCCTATGATGATTCTTCTTCTTTAGATTGAGACATCATTGTTCAGTTGATTTTCAAAGGAGTCAAGTTGAGATGATATGTGATGAGATGAATGTCTTGTTGATATAGTCGAGATAAAAGTAATGAGATTTGATTTGGAGACTAGTATGGTTTGAGGATTGATCTACCCTACCTTTGATTATGCATTATTCTTCTATTAGACAAGTTGAGATGTAATGATAATGCAATTGCTTGTCTTCTTATATTGTGACATACACATCCGAGATGAGTCTTGGGATGAAAATGGGAATTCCTCCCTAGTTGAGAGGGAGTGTTAAAATTGGGTAGCTTCGAGATGAATTTCCCTAATACCCTAAGCAAGATTCGAAGTGGTCAAAATATTATTATGTGGCAAGATATATTTAAATATGTGGATACCTACAAAGATTATTAAAATGAATTCCCTCCAAGATTAAAATTCAAAAGGCGCATGTGGACCTCAATTAAGTTCATGTTGACTCACCCTCAGACATGACTTTTTCACATGGTCAAATATCTATATATTGGCTCCTACTCATTGGATATGGAACTTCAGAGTTTTGTATGGAAAAAAGTTCGTATTGTATTTATGACAATTCGTATGGTTTCATATGGCTTTGTGGCAAGTTCAATTCGATCTTTGTGCCCCACTTTATGATTCACATATTGGCTCACTCATCTCTGTGTTAAGACTCACATAAAACAGCTTGCATGATCTCAATATAGCATCAATCAAATTGAAAGAGGCTCTCTGTAATTCACATGGGCTTCTTGTGGCTCTGTGCTATTAGGGTTTACATTCTCTGTGATTGTATCTCTGATGTTTCATTGATCTATATGGTTCGTTTGCTATGTTCTGCATCTCATATGTTAAGGTACCACATCACATCTAGTGTCTTAAAGCATCGCATATATTATTTGGGGCATCGCTTATATTATTTGAAGTATCACGAGAGTTCTTGAGGCACACATCTATATCTGGCTCAAATTTGTCTTCTCTATATCTCGCATTATTTCTGAGGGTTCTCGCTACATGCTCTGAGGCATCAACAATGACATCGTGTAATCTGGTGATTCATATGGCTCAAGGCACGCATAATATATTTTTGTAGTGTGTATGGTTCATGGCTCGCACACAATATTTCTGAATGGATTGCAGTGTCTCTCATACTATACAGAGGTTTAGTATATTCATGTTTTCAATGGTTTATATTATACTAAATGGCTCGCATCACAAATTTCTAGACAAATTGTTGATTTGTAAACCTTGCTAAAGAATAACTTATCCTAAGAAAAGTTGCTGGGTTTTCTCCCAAGGTTGGGCTTCCCAAGGTAAAAATATTGTTTCTATTGTGCATGGTTGTCTTTCTCTGATCTGTACTATTTTTGCTGCATATATTCTTGATATTTTTTGAAGTGTAATTGCTCAATGGTATCAGTGGCATAAGAATACCGTATGAAAATCGTTAAGTAATAATAATCTGGTAGAAAATAGTATTCTACTTTGCTCTTGTAGAAAAATTCAACATCACCATCTTGGATATGGTCATGCAAAAAGAACTCAATCTTATCTATGTAGATACTAAAAGGGTGGGGGATATGGGGCATCCTTGTTTTACCCCAATGGTAATCTTGATAAAATCAGGCATCCCATGTGTATTGTGGAGTCGACAAAGGATCAACTTGTATAGGTGCATGATGGTGGTCACGAGTGTTTCAACAATGTCAATGCCTATGAGCCTCTAGAATAGGGCCTCATAGGGAATAGAGTTGAATTCTTTCCGAAATTCTACAAAATAGTAGTCAACTTTTGAAGAGTGATGTTGTGCCTCCTCAATAACGGCTCAAAGTGTAAGAATGGGATCAATGGTTTGATGTGTAGAATGGAACCCTCCTTATCCCCGAGCTCTAAGGAGTCTCTCTTCAAGCTCCCTAAAGAGATTCATATGAAGGACAATAACACACAACTTGGAAAAGGCATGGCTCATCAAGATCATTCCTTAGTTGTTTGGATCTACAGTGGGGGCCCAATTTATGGATTAAGTGTGCAATTAAGCCTATGGAAAACCTATACGTTAACTGTTGAAATTTGGGCAACATTGGGATGAATCCCCAAAGGGAAACCCAACTATCCCAAGGAAAACCCGTCTTCCCCCAAAGAGAAATTCAAATTGGGTAAAGAAATATTATTATTAATTGAGATGACAGAACCATTTGGGCAAACAATTATTTAAGAAAATATATTTAATATAATTAAAGTCGAAATTAAAGGGGTACATTGGCAAGGTCAAGTTGGCGTCACCTTTTAAAGGATCTCTTTCACCCGTCAGATGACTATATATTAAGAACATTGGATGGCTCATTTCAGAGTCCAGACACACTTGGTGGCTCGCATATCTATTATGTTTCTGTGGATCACAATTCTGGACTCACATCATCTGTGGATCGCATATGTCTATATCAAAGTGGCATTGCATCTCCATATGTGGCATCACATCTCTACATGCATTAGGAGCCTCAAATCATTATACCTTGTGCCTCGCATTTCATTATACTTTGCGGATTGGATCATTACACCAGTGGATCACATTTTTTTGTTATACTCTGAGGCTTGTATTTCTGGCATCGTATTACATTGGCAGTGGCATCGCTCTATTATACCCTGTGTAGTATCACTATACATTGACAGTGTTTACAATGTACAACAACTCGCATCACAACTCACATTGGCTCATTCTCTATACATTGCAAAGGCATCACATCACATCATTTAGAGAAATGATTTCTATGTGGCTCACAGTTTATGGTTTGGATTATATTTCTAAGGATCGATGTTAATCTCTGGCTCGCTCGCTTTGATCTCTGTGGCGCGTAAATGTGTCTCTGTGGATTGATCTTAAATCTCTATGGTTCACATTGACTTTTTGTAGCCACGCTTTGTATAGCAGTGGCTCGCTCCTTATCTTTGTGAGTCAGTTCACTCTCATGCTCTGTAACCTGCATTTAATACACAATGGGTTGCATTTGGTTCGCTTTATTAATTGATCACATTACTATTGTATGACTTATCTATGACTCCGTGATTTGCAATGTTTTGTGGCTTATGTTTGTATGGCTCGCATATGTATGACAATGACTTCAATATTACAGTAACTCTTGATATGACTGTAATTTGGATACATAACAGTGACTGATATATGAATATGACACAATGACAATTGATATGGGGATAACCTTGTATGGCAGCTAACCTTGGATATGGCAATGGCCTAGTATGGTAGGGATGTATGTCCTAGACAACGAGGTATGGCTTTGACAGAGATGTGACAAAATGTATATTACATGGTGGTAGCAACCTTGAAATTGCAGAGACCCAGATATGACATGACAATGGCCCTGATGGCAGTGAACTTGATGGCAGTGACCTTGATGGCAATGACCTATATGGTGATGACCTTGTTTATATAACTGTGACTTTAATGATGTGGCAGTGATATGGTATTATGATACTTGATGATGACTGAGACCTTGCTCTTATTAGACATGATGATAGTGACAGTAATGATGACACTTGACAGTGATGATGACACTTATTCCTGTGACAAGGATGATGCTATTTAAGATAGTAATTTGATTTGATTATTGGAGGTTAGGTCGTTCAGTTCACAAACAAAGTTGTGAATTGACTTGTGTTGGCCCTAGGAGCCATGATGCGATTGATGTATCTCATTCTCATTGTACTTTGTATCTCAGCTGAACATTTGATGAAAATCTAATATAAGAAGAATCTGGATGGGTTTTCCCCCTTGTGGGGTTTTGCCTTGGTCTCTGACTTAAATCCTGGTGTCTCTATTGTGTATGCTTTTCTTCTATTGTTCCTTACTGTTCTGTTGCATTGTTGATGTTATTGTTCTCTCTATATAATTGCTAATAATGATGAAATGATGTTATGCGGTGAATGTTATATGTTGAAAAAGTTTGAAAATGCAATTATCTATAGCAGAGAACGATCTAGCCTAAAAATTAACATTAACATGGTTAAATAGGTCGACCAAGTGGTAATCCAGTGCATGAAGACCGTGGTTGAAGTACTCTACTTGGAACCCTTCCTCATTCGTTGCTTTGCTGATACTCATCACCCGAATAGCCTCCCAAATATCTTGGTATGAGAATAAATAACAGGAAGAGGGGGGAGAGGTAGCCTAAATTGAACCCTGCCTAGGGACACATCATACAAGGGGGAGGTATGGGAGAAAATGGAATCTGGTTCAAAATCTAGTGAGAGAGGGGAGTGGTGGGGGAAGATGGTGCACTGAAGTTCTTGGGGTATGGAGAAGGGGAAGCATGCAATTCACATCTCCTCTGTGGGATTAATTGAGAAGTGTTTCAAACTTCAAAGGTCAAAAATAAAATATGTAATTGCAAAAAGAACTAATTTTAACTCCTTTGTTCATTGAAGAAATGTTGTATGAGGAGATAGGTCATAGTGATATGTTAATATGAAGTTCTTATACCATAATCAAACGAGGACCTTGTAATTAATATTTATCCTAGAGATTTAGTAATGGTTCAGTCCGCTCACCAAGGTATATGTGTAGACGGTAGAAGTTTTATAAGTGGAAAAAACTTTAAAACAATTTGAGAGAATGTTTGAAGACATGAAAGGAAACAAATAAGATAATGACCTAGTCAAATAATCTAGTGCTAAGTAAGAAAAGAGAAGAGAAGTAATAATTAAGTGAGTGTTGTATACAATTGTTGAATGAAGGGCAATGAGATTAAGTTAGAGGAGCACCTCATCTTTGGATTTCCCATTTATTATGAAATTAGAGGGAGGTTCCATTGTGTTGACTAGGACTCTACTTCTAGTGCTTTCCTCACTACCTTCTTTTGCTATCCAGACCAAAGATGCCTAACCCTTTTTATGAAGGAAGTTCTAGGACACAGGAGACAAATCTTATGGGGACCTCCCAGGATGGACCCCTTTAGGTTGATCACTTCTTCATAGGGTTGGTAACAACAAGAAATATGCAAATATCTAGGATACATTAGATACTAGGTTGACAAGACCACAGACCTCCGCACAACCTCTGACTAGTAGTCTTTGAGGAGATCCTTTTCTCCTCATGGTTGAGTTGCCTCCCCTTCACTCTTTAAGGAACCAATCTTGTATCACTAGGTTTCTTTCTTGTAAAAGGTATGAAGACTTTGCATTGAGTAAAGGAGATTATTGTCCTTGGAAGTCCCAAGAGGGATTGCCAGACTTTGTACAGTTCTCAAGCTTAATCAATCAATGGCTATTTTCTTCTCTCTCTCTCTCTTGTTCTGTCCCTCCCTTTTTTCATTGATGGCATTGTTGTGCATTTCTGTCAATGAATTTGTGAATACCTTTTTCCTTGTCAACATGGATACCAACCAAGTAGCAATCTTGCCATTTTTATTAGGATGTCAGACATATTTTATTCATGATATTGGATAATCCAATAGGTGTTTTACAGATGAACAATTATATAAAATCTTGCAGAATGGTATGCTATATATTTGTTATGATGATTAACAAATGCAGTGGATTTAAATTTCTTTACCATCGTTATTTTCAGGTATTTATTGGCAGATTCAGGTGACACGCTTTTCACTTCATTTATTGGAACAAAGCAGTACAGGTAAAATTTGAACAAATTCTCACAATCTACATACTCATAACGAGTCTGATTGAACCAGTTTGTATTTGATGTCTGTAATTGAAATCCCATGGCAGATTGATGCTGCCTCCATGTTTCTTCAAGCTCGTTGTGAATTAAATGTATTACTATTGTATTCTATGTTAATTGAGGCTTTTGTCTATACAGGGATTTTATAGCAAATGCAAACATATTCCAAGGAGCTGTCTTTGATGAAGACACCAGTGAAGATAATTTACCAAGTGATGAAAGTGAATCAAGTAAAGAAAGGCCAGATGCTAGTACTAGTAATTTGAGAGGGACATCATATGAGGGCAGTCAGTTAGGATCAAGTTCTGACAAACCCCTTTCACAAACTAACTCATTGGAACGTGGATTTAAACCTGCTGCACACCAGGCATGTTGTCTACAAAGTGTTTAAAGTCATAAAACATTTTTAGATGCATTTTCCATTTGAGCCTTATTAAGTATATGTGCAATTATACTGTATGAGATATGCAACTTAAGTAATTAGGAAGTAGCTTAAGTTTTCACCTCAAGTAAAATTCTTCATGCTTTGCTGCATACTTAGCCAGAATTTTCTGGCAGGGATTTCTTGCCCGTGCTAAGCGTATACCTGCAGTGGAGCTATATAAACTTGCACAGAAACGTGGTCTAAAACTTGTGCTTTGTGGGCATTCCTTGGGTGGTGCGGTAAGTACAAATGCTTTTGGTTCTAAGGTCTAACTTTTTGACATCTGAGATGGGTTTATTCTGTGTAATCTGTTCCTCATTATATTCTATCTTTTCAGGTTGCAGTGCTTGCAACACTTGCTATTTTGAGGGCCATTCCGTCAGCTTCATTAGCAAAAGCTGGGGATGGTATTCAGGTCAAGTGCATTACATTTTCACAGCCTCCAGTTGGAAATGCTGCTCTGAGAGAGTATGTGGTCTGATGCAATGCAAAGATGGTTCTCTCCACTTTTGTACCATTTTTGGGTGCTATGTGCATTTTTACTGATAATAAGATTTTAGAATTTAGAATATTTGCAACTACTATTCTTTTCTCGTATATCTATGAAGATATTTTTTGAAAAAATGAATGCATGCATTTGTGCTAAGTTATTCTGTTAGGTTTCAGATATGTTCATAGGCGTGGGTGGCAACAGCATTTTAGGACATACTGTATTCCAGAAGATGTAGTACCTCGAATTTTATCGCCAGCTTATTTTCAGCATTATATTGAACAACTAGCAGAAGGTGATTCTCCAAGTACTGCCTTTAATTCCTCTTCAGCACATGCTGCTAATAGACCAAATGTGGAGGAACCAAGGTTGCAAAAGGCAATGCCAAATGAAGGTGAACAATTGGTACTGGGTCTAGGTCCTGTTCAAAACTCTTTTCATAGACTCTCTAGATTGGTGCCCCTCTTAGGTGTCCAGAAACAGTTTGATTGGTTCAGACGACGAAGGGAAAATGCAAATGCTTCTTTGAAAGAGGATGATTCTGATTTGACTTTAAAAGAAACATCATCGCTACAAGCTCTTGAAATCCATGAAGGGGCAGATGGAATAACCTTCAGACCATCTACCGATGCAAATAAAATCTCCTCTGAGGTTATCAAGACGAAATCAAATGAAAGCAAGGAATCAAGAAAAGCAGAATATATACAATGGTACAAAGTGCCCAATTTACCTGCATATGTTCCTTTTGGTCAGGTAAGAGCAAACCTTTTATCTTGCACACTTGTAGTGAGTTCTATGTATCATAGTTGATCTGTATCGATTGAACATACAGTTTAGGTTTCAGTTCTAGTCTGCTATAAACATTTCTTGATAAATATATTAGGATAATCTGTGTAAACATCGTATTAACGTTACATGTTACTTGTGCATATTGATATTAGTTGTGTTATCATTTAATGTTAGTCATTGCATATTAGTAGTGAATATATCAATAATTCTTAATCTTCTAAAATAAGATATGTCAATGGGGCTATGAAGTACAATCAGTGATACAAAGTTGTATGAGTGCCCTAGGTTACTTCCAATACATAAAATCATTATTAAATAGTGCATGAAAAAATAAAAGGAAGATTGCAAGATTTGTTAGCATCTGTAAGACAAGATTGTGAGGTAAAGTCTGCGAAGGAAGAAGTATCTTCCGCAACATCAATCACTTAGAAATACCCAATGTTCTGTTTAACAATTGTCAAATTTTGCAAAGGCCCTAGATGACTGCTATCCTATGCTTTTATTAGTTAAATAAATCAGATCTGAACTTATTTAATCACAGAAATGCATACTTCTGAACATGCAGCAATCATACATATGGCTAGAAAAATGAACTGAAGCAATAACTAAATAACAAACATGCACAGCGATTTTCCCTTTCAAATCAGAATATAATTCCAATAATCAGGGCTTACAGGGTACCACCACAGCCTGCTGCAACTTAGCAGTTGCATGGTGTTAAAATTGGCAACTAGGGCCAAACTCCATGTGGGTCATCTTATTTATGGCCGCTGATATTTTTCTTGGATCCCTCTCATCGAGAGGTGTAGAATTGATCTAAAGATCATCCAATTCCGATAAGTATTCATGGAGTTATGTATTTATTTGTGTTATAAGACAATTCGTCAAGGTCGGCCAGCAACCAAATAACCCCCACATGTGCTCAACGTTTTAGTATAAAAGGAGATGACTTGAGAGTCATTTCACACACACACTTCTCTTTTGATTTGTCTCCACTTGTCTTGGGTTTTAGTCTGAGAGATATCTAGGAGGAAGTAGCCCTAGATGTTGGAGGAAAGGAGGCTGCCCTAGCCGCAGCAAAGAAGACAAGCCAGCGAAGCTATGGAAGGGATCTACGTTGACTTAAAGGAGCTCATGGAAGAAGTTTAACGCAGCTATGGAGGAGGTCTTAACAAGCCCTAGGCGCAGTCCTAAAGCAGCCCTAACGCCGTCCCAAATCTGCCCTAACCACAGGTCTGTTCAAGCCCTAGACGCAGGTCTATTGAGGTGTCTTGGGTGCAAGAAAGGGCAGCTTATGATGCTACAAGAAGAGGCCAAGGCAGCGAGGGAGTTAAGGTCTGGTTCAAATCTAACTGAGCTACTGTTAGAGGGCCGAGGAGCTGATCTTGGAGACCGAGTTGAAGAAGGGTGATCACAAGTCTGTTTGGGGCAGCGAAAAGGTAAGGGAAGCCTGTTTTGAGTGGGCTGTAGGTGACAACGTGGGTCTGTGGTAGGCCGCAGTTATAACCACCTCAAAACAGGGACAATGTGGAAAGATTGAGGGCTCAATCATGCCCAAAACAGCAGCGTGCTAGGGGAGGTGTCTCATGAAGGTGAGCCGCAGTTTTTGAGGGCTGTTTGTGGATTGTTGGAAGAGTTTAGGGCTGCCCTAGTGCGCTAACTAGAACAGCCACGAACAGCAGTATACAAACATATTTGGAGCAACATTTGTATGGTGTGTTGGCAGCAAGGTTACAATGGGACAGCAGCAATAGCATAGTGCTGCAAACTCATTAGGACAACAGCAAGGTACAACATGCCAAATGGGACAGCTAGGCAATGGTGCTTGTTGGAGCATAGCAAATGGGACAGCAATATGCCAAACATGGAATGGCAATGTCACTAACAATGGGACAGCTGTATGCCACATGGGACAGTAGTGGCTAGCATGGTGCCAACTATGGCACATGGAACAATTGTGGTAGCATGGTGCAACAATGGCACATGGGATAGCAGTTGCAGCATAAGGTGCAACTAAATGATCTGTGTAGCATGGTCATGAGGTCCAACATAGTGGTGATGGATGCAGCATGGTGCAACAGGATGACGAGATGTAGTACAATGATAGGTGAAGGAGTTATCTTGGAGAATCAATTGAAGCAACATGTCTTCAATTGAGTTCAGCTACCTCATGTATCATCTTCTTAGAGATGAGCTATGCTCTTATTTAGATAAGTCAAAGTGTTGATTTCTGTTGTATATGTACTATCTCTCTCTCTCTCTCTGCTAAACTATTGAAGAACATATAAGAAGAATTGATCAAGGGTTTTGATTCAAGTGGATGTTGGTGGCCACCCACCTATCCCTCTTGGACCCCCACAACTGTCTCTTTCAGTTTTTCAGTTTCCTTATTTGTAGCACAATTTACTTTTTTTGGCAATTTTTTGGGTCTTGAACTTCTGGAGCCGTTTTGAGGCCTTAAACGATGTTTTTTGTGAAAAATGGGAGCAACATGAACCCATGTTGCTCTTTCCAAAGTTGTACTCCTCGGACATATCTTTCTAACGAGGTATTGTGTGTGTCAAACGGAGATCGTATGCCAAAGTTACGGCCCCGGGAAGTTGATGTACCAATTTACCTAAAACGGGGCCCATAATCTGGCGCTTCATCTCCTAGGTTAGGTTTTTGGGATGTTTAGGGTTTTCTATTGTTTGTCAACAATAAATAGGCCTTCGAGCCTCATTGTAACAAAGTTCAGAGGCATGTAGCCGCCACATCTCTTTTAAGAGATAAGCTACCATCGCCCTAGCTGGTTTATTTCCATTTATGTTTGTAAGCATATTTCAGTATTTTACATTAATGAAATGAAGTATTGTTTTTGATGCATCTTTGTATTTATTTTTATATCTCTAATTTGTTGCGTTCCTGTTTAAATCCGGATCAGTGGTATCAGAGCATCCGCTCTTTCTCTGTTTTTCTTTGCATGTCCCCAACGAGGTTGGGATATAAGGAGTTAGGGTTTGAACTGGTCGAACCTTTGCAAGACCAGCCTCGCAAATCCCGATAGCCTCCCATGGTGGAAGACAAGAAAGACGAGGGGGCAGGAGATCCTATCAAAATCTTGCTTGAAGAAGCCCTCGAGTGACAAAGGAACGCAATGATGGAAAACTTTGTCCAGATCCTTCAGCGGCTACCCAGGGGCGACGCATCGACTTCCAATGGCTACTCTGGAAACAACACACCCTTTAAGGTACAAGTTAATTTTGAAATCTCCATATTCGAGGGTCAGATAGATGCAGATGCTGTAGATAAATGGTTAAATCTGTTAGAAGGGTATTTTTCTGTTCATGATTTTTTCAGCTAGCAAAAGATCACTTTTTCACTTCTCAAAGCAGCCCCCCACGTCAAGGACTGGTGGGAAACCTACTGCAAGCAGAAGGATGAAAGTATGAACTCACTGTTTTCAGCTGCTCCTACTTGGAATTCATTCTGGGATGCCATCAAGGAGTAGTACTACCCTGTCAAAAGCTATGAGGACAAATACATAAAGTGGACGACGCTACGGCAGGGAAGGGATCAAGATATGCCAGAGTTCACAAATATTTTTCATACCCTTCGCATAAAGTTGGGTATCAAGGATTCTGAGCTGCATTTGGTACTCAAATACCGCGGCTGTCTACATAGGTATATCCGGGACGAGATGGAGTTCTTGAACATCTCCTCGCTCGGCACGACATACCGATACGCTGTCAAGATCGAGCAAAAGTTTAAACAAAAGAAGCGAGACTTTGGATCTACAAATCCGAAGAACAAAGGACAAAGCTAAGGCGGGGTGACCCAAGACAACCTGTCGAAGCCGCAGGAAAAGAACAACACCACAAAGTCAAAGAAGGACACAGGAAAGTGGTGTGAGTTCCACAAGAGCCCCACTCATAACACAAGTGAGTGTTGGACCAAGCAGTCGTTGGTGGCCGAGTTGAAAGCTTTAGAATCAGATGCATGTTCTGACCATGAGTCAGAACCCAACAAGGGGAATGACAAAGGGAAGCAGATCATTGACATGGAGCCCAGCGCCACTGTTGCCACCGCCAAGATCTAAAAGAATGAGCCCGAAGATCCAAAGGAGGGGGAGCGTCTTTTCCACTTTAGTCACCAGGTTCGGCGAATTTGAATGAATAAATTCGAAATTCGCTGAACTTCAAACGAATACGAACTTATTCGTTCCAGTTCGCCGAACTTATGGCGAACTCGAATTTAATAATGAACTCGAATTTAACGCTGAACAAAATCGATTAAGTTCGTTTTTGGTTCGATGAAAATCATTTCGGTTCAAATTTTTTTGCTGTTTTAAAAAAATTTCCAAATCAATTGTGGGCCCGTTTTACCTTTTGTTTCATTGTTCGTCGGAGGGTTAGTTTCATTGTTTGCGCCGTGCGGGAGGGTTTGATACATTGAGAGTCTATAGACTACCACTGAGCGACCGGCAACCAGTCGACCACTGACCTCAATCGAACTCCACGTAAGCAACATACAGTTTAAACTTTACATAGCTCGGCTCTTGACTCCTGCTGCCTCAAGTTCTCAGCTCGGCTTTGAAGTTGACTCCTACACCATGCACGCCGAGTAGTCTTGACTCCTGCATGCAGAGCAGTGAACAGTGACTTGTAAGTTTATAAACCTGTAAATTTCATGATATGGCAAATCACTTATAAGTTATATGATCCAGTGAACAACTGTGTATAATCGCATTCTCTGTCTTGACCAAAATTGTTCTGGTATGTGACTGAAGGTTTAGTGCATAGTTTGATCTCTGTTTTGTTCTAGCACAGACTATAAAATGGTAGTGTAACTTCAATGTGATAAAATCGATCCTAGCCACAGAGTATATCCGAGGGTGGATAGCATTTGATCTGCACACATAGTTGTTTCAAACTTTCAGTTTGACAGCATTTGCACTCAGAACTAGTATGAGGATTCATACTTGAAGGCTTGAAGCCATTGTTTGTTAAAAAATCATGATAATATAGGTTGTAGCCTGTAGCCTAGCAGTAGCACCTTCTTCAAATTGTTTACAGATCTGATCTTTTAAAAACGTTTCACCTCACCAAGATTCTTTAATGTCTACTGAATGTTTCAATTTTTATTTTTTCCAAGAGATTCTCCATGGGTGAATAGACTTATAAGTTGTAGGCTGTAGGCTGTGATGATTTTTTTTTTTTTAATGTTTCGGTAACCTGTGTATCAAGTTATCAACTGATCTGTCTTGACTCCTCTCCTCAAACCCTGCAGGTTGCAATCAATATCATTGATTGGTCTAAATTATAATTGTGAAATCTGAGTAGTGTGTGAGATAGCTCAAATTTGTTTTTTGAAGTTCTGAGTGCTGACAAAGCCTGCTGCCTAAGAGCAGTGAGCCTTCAACTTTGAAGCAGCCTCAAGTTTCCAGCAAGCCGCACTGTCCAGACTGTCTAGCCTCCATTGTCCAGGTAAGTCAAACATTAAAACACTTTTTTTTATCAGTTCAATAAAATTTACTAGTTTTTATCAGTTAAAACTTAAATACAATTTATCAGTATTTAAAGAGGCTTAGGCTGAATTTTGAACTGATAATTTTTTTTATATAAAATATAGTTTCAAATTTTCATAATTTAATTCTGCGAAAAAATTAAAACTAATGAAAATGTATATTCAAAAAAAATTGCAGACATTTCAGACTTCAAGCCTTCACCAGTTTTCAACAATCAGAGGTTTAGAACCTTCAAATTTCAATGGCACCCCCGAAATCAACTATTGTAGCTTGGAATTTTGTCAAAAAAGATGGTTATAATCTTTCATGTCAACTGTGTGGACATGATTTCACTGGCACTTTAACTAGAGCAGTGGATCACCTTCTCGGTATTAGCAATGGAAGTGGAGGTGGTGTTGAAGCATGCACTAAGATCACTGATGAACAAAAAGCCACAGTGCAGAAAGACCATTCCAATTCACAGATGCAAAAGGAGAAAAGGGTAAATAAGAGGCAGCGAATTGAGAGGGAGATTGCCATGTCTTCCTCCAACACCATTAATTCAATCTCAAACATTGGTGGATCAAGTTCTACTCAAGCAAAAACAGGTGGAACCAAAACATTAAATCAATTCTGGAAACCTGTTGAGAAACAAGAAGTTGATGATGCTGTTGCAGAATTATTTTATGCATGTGCAATTCCCTTTTATGTGGCGAGGAATCCATATTTTAAAAATGCAATTAAAAAGGCCATTGATTTTGGGAAGGGCTATGTTCATCCCGAATCTGAAGCTTTAAGGACAACTTTGCTAAAGAGAGCAAAAGACAGAGTGACAGGAAAGTTGCTTGAGATTAAAGAGTCTTGGAAGCTTACAGGATGCACAATTTTGAGTGATGGTTGGTTAGATTTGTGTCATCGCCCATTGATCAATGTGCTTGTTTATAGTCCTCAAGGGGTACTTTTCTTGAAGGCAGTAAATGCAATGGATTGAGTGAAGACATCAGAATTTATTTTTGGAATTTTGGATAAAGCGATTCAAGAGGTTGGGGCGGAAAATGTTGTCCATGTTATTACAGATAATACATCAAATTGTGTTGGTGCAGGGAAGCTGATTATGGAAAAGTATAATCAGATTTATTGGATCCCTTGTGCAGCTACTGCTTGGATTTAATGTTGCATGACTTAACCAAATTTCCTTGGGTCAATGGGACAATCCAAAGAGGCAAAACAATTGCACACTTCATCATCAACCATCGTCTCACTTTGAGCATATACAGGAAGAATGCATCAAAAGAGTTGTTGAGGCCTTGTGATACAAGGTTTGCCACTTTTTATATTACCCTGTAAAGAGTTGTTGAGGAAAAAGCGAGCCTAAGAGCTGATTTTTTGCAACACTGAGTGGGAGAGATCTACCCTTTCAAAAGAAACTAAGGGGAAAAATGTTGAACAAATAGTGCTCAATAATGGCTTTTGGGAAAATGCAAACAAGGTTTTAAACATTTGTGGCCCAATTGTTAATGTGCTCCGCATGGTTGATGGTGACAAACTTTGTATGGGTTTTGTTTATGAAAGCATTGATCGTTGCAAAGAGACCATTGCAACTGCTTTTAATAATGTGGAAGCTGATTACCAGGAGATATGGGATTTAATTGATCAAAGATGGAAGATGATGCATAGTCCATTACATGCAACAACATGCTATTTGGACCCTAGATTGTTTGGGTTACCAAGACATAGGGATGAAGAAATCATGAATGGACTTATCTAGTCTATTGAGAAGCTAAATCTAGATCCAGAAATTGCAGGTTTGATCAGAAGTCAGTTGAGGGCATACAGGTTAGAAGAAGGGTTATTTGGAACACAATCAGCAAAGTATGATAGGAGCAGAAGTGATCCAGCAATATGGTGGGAATTTTATGGTTGAGGGGCACCAGAATTGCAAAATTTTGCAATTCGTATCTTAAGCCAGGGATCAAGTGCATCAACATGTGAAAGGAATTGGAGTTCCTTTGACCACATTCATTCCAAGAAAAGAAATAGATTATTATCTGGAAGATTAGAAGATCTTGTTTATGTCGTAGTAACTTGTAGTTGGCATTGAAGAATGTGGTTAAAGAGTCATCCAATTCCTCTACTCCGTGGATCGATCCTGTTCCAAATGCATCAATGGATGACGTTGATTTGTACATTGATAGTGACATTGACAGGGAATTGACTGATGAATCTAATGCTGAAGCATCTAACAGATTCACAACTACTGCTCTTGATGACATAGAACTTTTTGATATAACAAGTGGGCCACAGGAACATCAAGAATAAAACTTGTGTTCCTGTTTTAGATTTCTAGTTTACTTTTTGCATGAACAATTTTCTAAAACTGCCAAGCTACTTTAAACTTTCAATTTTATATATTTTGAATACTTTTTTATCAGATTGTTTTTCAATATATGAAATTTGATATGGCCCATAGTTTTGTTGAATTTGATATGTGTGCCAAATTGCCAATGTCTATGATGAATTTCTCACCTTGTTTACTATGTCTGGAAGTTGGAACTTGGTTCTTTATTGGAATTTGGCACTCGCTTTCATGGTTTATAAAAATTTAAAATTATGTCGAAATTTTTTAAATGTTTGAGCAATAATCTATGTCTTTGCAATGTGCATTATGGGCTTTGAATTTGACTTTAAATTGTTTTTTTTATATATACATGTACATTTTATTTTCTTCGAATTTCTATATGTCGAACTTTATTGACAAAATTTTAGTTGCTGAACTTTATTCGAATTTCAAGGTCGCCGAACTCGAACTCGAACACGAACCTGGTGACTTAGTTTTCCACTCATAGATGTGGGTGAAGGGTTTGCCACTGCAATTCATTGTTGACAGTGGGAGCCAAAAGAACGTCATTTTAGGAGAGGCCGTGAAGCGGCTGGGACTACCGACCATACCACATCCACAACCGTACAACATTGGGTGGCTTCAACAAGGACGAGATCTTCGAGTCCGCGAGCAGTGCCGCCTTCCCTACAACATTAAGCCCTTTACAAATGAGGTATTGTGTGATGTTGCACCGCTTGATGTTTGTGATGTATTATTAGGCTAGCCATACTTGTGGAAGCGACATGCTGTGTATGAGTCAAAGCCTCTCTCTGTTATTATTTCTTTGGGTAATTCATTATACAGGATACCGGAGGTAGCCCCACCTACTGCCACCTCTTTGATCTCTGCTAAGAAATGCAGCAAGATCATCTCCGAGACTAGGAAATTTCTGTTTGGTTCGCTCCCAAAGTGAGGGGAAGATCGTCTCCACATCCATGACTGTTGCGAAGGGTTCCTCCACATAGCAGCAGCAACAGATGGATACGGTCATGAAAGAACACAGGAACATCTTCTCCTCACCACAGGGTTACCGTTGCACTGTCAGGTCAAGCATTCATTCGATCCGACTCCCAGAGCACCTCTACCCAACAGGCCGATATATCACCGCTCCATTCTGAAAAATGACAAGTACAAGCAGTGACATGATTAACATCGGGTACCACACAAGTTTCAAGTGGGCGACAAAGTCTGGTTGCATTTGCAGAAAGAACGCCTTACAAGAGCCCATCAGAAGTTTAGACCACTCCAATATGGTTCTTACACCATTACGGAGGTTGTGGGAAACAATGCTTTGGAGCACAACATTCCCCCATTCCTTCGCTTGCACCGAGTGTTCAATGTGGACCGTCATCGACCATGCTTCCCACCATCACTGGACACATCAGAGGTTGCAGAACAGCTCACCAGGGACCAAGTTCAACAGAAGTTTCCTCATCTCATGGAGGAACTCAACGCAATGGGGACCATTGCTTCTTAAGGGGGGAGGAATGATCCAGGTGGATGTTGGTGGCCACCCACCTATCCCACTTGGACCCCCACAACTGTCTCTTTCAGTTTTTTAGTTTCCTTATTTGTAGCACAATTTACTATTTTTGGTAGTTTTTCTGGTTTTGAACTTCTGGAGCCGTTTTGAGGCCCTAAACGACGTTTTTTGGGAAAACTGGGAGCAACATGGGTCCATGGACTGATATTGCTCTTCCCAAAGCTGTAGTCCTCAAATAGATCTTTCTAACGAGGTATTGTGTGCGTCAAACAGAGATTGTATGCCAAAGTTACGACCCCGGGAAGTTGATGTACCAATTTACCCAAAACGGGGCCCATAGTTTGGCGCTTCATCTCCTAGGGTTAGGTTTTTGGGATGTTTAGGGTTTTCCATTGTTTCTCACCAATAAATAGGCCTTCGAGCCTCATTGTAACAGAGTTCAGAGGCATGTAGCTGCCACATCTCTTCTAAGAGATAAGTTACCATCGCCCTAGCTGATTTATTTCCATTTTTGTTTGTAAGCATATTTTAGTATTTTACATTAATGAAATGAAGTATTATTTCTGCTACATCTCTGTATTTATGGTTATATCTGTAATTTGTTGCGTTCCTGTTAAAATTCGGATCAGGTTTCCCCACATTGGGGTTTGTCCCTGGCTAGTGCCACATCTTGTGTCCTCTTGTTTTGGCTTGTCTTCTGCGATTTATGTTTATGTTTTATCTGCGATTTACTATTACGCTGATGTGATTACTAATCTAGAAAAGATAGTGAGCTAACTGTGAAAATTGAAATAAATTGCTCTAAGCATAGAACATACCTAAAATTAACATGGTATCGGAGCTGAGGTGAAGACAAAGCCCAAGCAAGAGTGAAAGAGCAATCACCGAAGACAGTTGGGAAAGGACAAAAGGCTCAATAGATCCCTCATCCCTCTTCAAATTCACCAAGGGTGAAGTCAAAGCAGAGAATATTATTAGAATGGCGCAGCAGAAGCTTCTGATGGCCTACCTAAAGATCACTTCAATGGGAAGTCCGGATCTAAGGGTAGAAGGAAAGGCAAATGCCTTGCTTGCAATAAATTCGACCATTACATGAAGGAGTGTCCGAATGGTCGGGACGCATCACTTGATGATAACAATCATTCCAGGGACATCTTCAATGATCGGAGGAATGACAGGTAATGCAGGACATCAAGGGAATGGTCGACTCTTCAAAGAAAGCAAGGATCCCCAGGTAGAAGAATCAAATGTTGTTTTTGATAAGATAAAGAGCATTATATTATATTGGCCCTCTCCTCTAGACTCTTTGGGAATCTGGCTTATTGGTTGTAGTGCTTCAAGGCATTTCATCGGATAGAAGGGTGCTCTCTCTAATTTGGTAGAGATGGAAACAATTGTGGGACTATACTTGGAGTCAATGCCACCTATCCCGGAAAGGGTGTAGGGAATGTTACCCCTCAATTAAATGAGGGTAACTTGATTCATTTACAAGAATCTCTTTTATGTAACTGATCGCAAGAAGAACCTGGTATCCATTTCGGCAATGGAAATCAAAGGTTTCAGGGTAGCATTCATCGATGGAAAGGTATGTGTTTGAAAATAGAATTTTCAAAGATGCTTTTACTCATGGGTTCAGGGTTGGCAATTTGTATCAAGTTGCAGGATGGTCCATTGGGGACCTTGTTAGTTGACACATCTATCTATAGCACCGAAGGTCTGCTTATTGTGGGGCTCTACCCAATGTGAGTTAGATGGTGACAGGAATGCCTGAATTCAAGAAGAGCATGAAGGTACATGTCTGAGATGTACCGAAGGAAAATCATACAAGGGGACCATTCCCCTCATGTAGCAGGTCCATAGGATTGGAACAACTCGAGGGGTTTGAGATTCATGATCGAGAATCTCATGCATGCAAGTGGAAGAAAGCCCTCTATGGCTTGAAGCAAAACACCCCAGGCGTAGTATGAGAGGATTGATAGTTGTCTGATGAAGCTGAGATTCACTTGGAGTGAAGCCGATCCAAACCATTGCTTGAAGGTTGTGGATGATAAACCTCTCATACTGGCACCTTCTGAGGATGACCTCTTTCTGATAGGGGCAGACCCTCTCATTTGCAAAAGTAAGAGGGAGTTGGATTCTAGATTTGGCATGGTGAATTGCAAGCCCGTGACTACCTTGATGGAGCTTAACTTTCAGAAGTTATGTGGTAGTGATGCCAGACCAGATTTGGGAAATGCCTCTGAGTTTCATCAACTCATTTGCTTTGATGTTCTTGGTGAACTTCCATCTGGTTATATGTTTTGCAGTTAGCATGTTGGGCTTGTTGACCACTGCGTGTCAACTTCCCATAGCAGTACACCCCCTTTTCTTCGCAGAAGGGATAACGCTTGATTGACATGTCTGTGCCATTCGACAGTCATCGTCGACCTTATCATGTTATGTTGTAAACCCAGTCTGCATGTGTAAATTGTAAATAATCTTAGCAGAGTTGAGTCATGTATGTAAATTGCCTAGGTGGACCTAATTTTCTAGTGATAATCTACGTTTCGGAAGGTTTTTTGTCTCACCGATCCATAATCGGTAGAGTTTTCCTTCAGCCTAACCCCAAAGCTGGAATGAATTTTGTCATTACAATCTTAGGAGATCCTAGTGTGTTGATCTGCTAGATTATGTTTGGTCGCAGAACTGGGTGGTCTATGAGGGTCTATTTCAAATGGGTTTTCCCCCTTAAGATGTAAAATTGTAAAGTTCATGATGTAAAGTGTCTTGAGGGTTAGAAATGGTTTTAATCCCCTCCTAAGTCCTAAGTCCTAGGTCCTAGGTAATTTTTCCAAAGGCTAAGTTCGAGGATCCATTTAAAAAATAAAAAATAACAATAAAAAAAAAATATAAAATTAAAATAAATAAAAATAATAAAATAATAGTAAAATATATATATATTTTTTTTAATAAAAATAAAATAAAATAAAATTAAAAATTAAAAATTAAAAATAACAAAAACTTAAAAAAATAATAAAATAATAATTTTTGAGTAAATAAATGCAGAATTTCATTTTTTTTAATGCATTAAAAATTCGAAATTAAGAGATATCTTGATCCTCATCGACGGTCGAGATCATTTTGACATGGATCACTTGAACTAGCCGTTGGGAATTTTTCCTTTAAATAGGGTGCTAGGGGTCATTTGAGATCATTGGATCTGTGAGTCTTGTGCTGAAGAAAGCTCTCTTGTAAACTTTTTCTGGTGCTAATAAAGAAAGACTTTGGGGTTGAAATCTTGCTGGTGTTACTCTTTTGAAGTGCTGTGAGTTGTTCTATTTTCTGCATATTTTAATTTTTCAGCCATTAGTAATAACTTGATTTAGAGTATTGTTGAACACAGGTATCTTATTTACTTACTAGGGTTTGAATGGTAATAGTATTTCTGAAATAATGGTAGGTATCTCCATTGCATCTGGAATCTAGTACTGTTTTTTCCCTCTTTATTGACGGTTGAAATGAGCTGTGCAGGAAACCCTTATTGAAGAAATTAGTAGGCGTTTGGGGAAGTTCTCGGCTGAACCAGCCAACTCCCACAAAGCATTTTCTTGCAGAGCCCAGCCAGTTTCGATCTTGGTTTTATCATTTAAGTTTATTTTATGAATGCATGAGAGTTTTTCTAAAAGTATCTCATAGTAAAATTGAACTTCTGAAAATATTATTGATGATAACTGACAAATCTGGCTGTTGTAGAGCTATAATTCTGTAAATATTGTAATTTTTGACCAGTTTGCAGGGTTTTAGTCTTTACCCTTGCATACATATATTCTCTGGGTGTTTGTTTTTCTTTTTTTTTCATTTCAGGTTGCAGGTCTGAGAAAAAATCTTGTGGGAAACCAGATCTAAGCCCTTAAGGCTAAGATCTGGCCCAGAAATTAGTTTTTTGCAGGGTCTCTGTTTTGGCTGTCCAAGGGTCTCAACTTTTGTTACTTTCAGATTTGGAAATCTTTTGAGAGGTTTTCATCTACAAAATTGAAGATAAGTGGCTCAAGTAATTTTATCAGAGTCTCTGGAAAGCATTTTCTTTAATTGTTGGTTGCTTGGTGGGATTGCAAAGAAAACCCTCATCTCTTCAAGTCGCTCTTCCCTCAGCTATCCAAAACACATTTCTACCCCTCACGCAGCTTCACACTGCCTGTACGCTGCCACAATTGCAAAACCCTCCGTGTTGCGTACGTGCAGCCTCCCTGCCTGCATCAAACCCCTCCACGTTCCACGCATCTTCCGCAGCCCTTTCCGTCCACCTACAACAACAAGCTACCCGCTGCTCGCTGTCCATTTCCTTTCTCTCCTCAAAGCATACCCTGCAATACGCTGACCTGCAACCCCATTCTCCTTACGCAACTCATTTTCCTCTTTGCGTTGTACCCCCTGCTACATCACGTATCCGCTCTCCTTCGCAACCAGCTATGCATGCAGCGTTCAAAACCTCCCTACGCTCCTCAGCAATCTGTCCACGCTGCATTTCCCTCACTCACGAGCTCCTGTAAATGCTTACGCTATCTGCTCACACTGCGATAGAAAATCCGCAGTCCATACCTTCGCTCTCCTCTGTCCAGCCTCAGCTCTTCACGCCTTCCTTCCTCGACCAGCCTCGCTCTCCATAAGCCTGCAGGTTCATTCCTTTATCGCCGTCTTGCATCCAAGCATCCATCGAGCTCCCCTCCGTCGGATCGCTCTTCCCTCCGCCTTTCAAACCTGCATTCACCCGCACAACAAAACAGCGAACAACAAACGCCCATTTTATTTTATTTATTTTATTTCTTTTTATTAGGATAGGCTTTAATTTTCATATGTGTATGGTGTGGCTCCTGTTAGGATTAAAGTCTGCGTAGATAGATTTCATAGTGTTTTTTTTGGTTAGCGTATATCTTTTATGAAGCGTGTGTTAACACATCAGAATTTAAAAAAATAAAAATTTCGATTTAGTCTTCTTTTGTTTTTACCAGTGTGGAAAAAGTCGGGATTAAATCCCTATTTTTTGATTTTTTTGGCTGGCCGATTAAATCGGCCGACTTTTTCCCGATTTTTTCCCAGTTGAAAAAGTCGGGATTAAATCGAAAAAGTCGGGATTAAATCGGGACTTTTTCCATAAAATCGTGGTATTTTTTTAATGATTTTTTTTGTTTGTTTGAAAAAATCGGGATTTTATTGAAAAAATCGGGATTTTATTGAAAAAATCCGGATTTTTTAAAAAATGAATATTTTTGTATTTTTTTTTTAATTTTGCCGACTTTTTCAAAAAACTCCCGACTTTAACGACTTTTTCAACTTTTGGACCCTTGCCGATTTAATCCCGACTTCGACTTTTTCCACATTGGTTTTTACTTATTTACCTTTAGATTATGCTTAACGTAGGTTTTTTGGTTCTTAAGAAGTATGTATAGTTATTAATAACCTAATGTTATCTAATTAAATAAATTACGTAAGTTTCTAGTCAACACACCTAATTTCACTAATTTCTAGAAATAGAATATTGTTTTATCAATTTAAATATTATAAAAATAATAATAATATTAAATTTATTAATAAAAGTTGGGCTGGGTCTTAGGGTCAAAAATAGCCGTTATATAGCCGTTGGAGTCTCTGCTCAGTCTATTTAACTTGCTAGGCCAGATCTGCGTCTTCAACTTGTCCTGACGATGAACCACACTAGTTGGTTCGAAACGCATCTTTAGACAAAGGTCATTTTTATGTGATTCACGCCGAAGCTATTCTTATAAGTATGTATAGTTGAGTTAAATTAGCTTTAATGTTTTAGTTCATTTTTTGTTTAAGTTTAAATTTTGATTAAAAAATATAAAAATAAAAAATTCCAAAAAACATAGGGTAATCATTAGGCTTCTTTTTGTTTTATAGTTTAGTTGCTAGATAGATCCAATTACGCAACCTTGTCCTGTCACTTTTGTACACTTGAGTTGCAGCTCGAATATTAGATTATTTTTGGAATGACGCAATTGGTTGAGTGACAAGTTGGTGGTTGTGGAGGCGTCGGTAAATCGCATAAATGACGACAGGTTGATTAAGTGCCGACTGGGTATCAGTGGGGGTGAAAGTAGCGGTTAGAGGAATGTGGTCGAGGCGACGATTGCAGTTAGGGCAACATGGGTCGCTGTAGATAGGCCATGAAGGCAGGCGTAGTTGGCAGTTGCAGTGTTCGACGTAGTTGGCGGTTGAAGTGTTTGGCATAGTTGGCAGTGGTCATGGTGGCTAATACGGGTTCGACTTCGACTACTGGCTCGAGGGGCAGACGACGACAATAGACTGGCCGCTGCAACAAACACCCGACGACTGGTGTTTGTTTTTTTTATTTTTTAATAATATAATTTATGTTTTTCACTTTTTATTTTATATAAGTTTATTATTTATTTATTTATTTATTTTTTGATTCCATTTTTTTTAAAATTTCTTGGCTTTTTTTCTTCGATATATATAATTTTTTTCCTATTTATATGTCTAAAGGCTTGATGGAGAATCTCCAGAAAACTATGGAGTGAAATGTTTTGATGACTATGACAACAAAGTTGACAGAGGGTTGATGGCCAAAGGCCTGGATTAGAGAACGTGGCTCTGATACCAATGTTATGAACAAAGTATATGCATCAAAATACTCAAAAGATCTGAAATATATAAATATGCATGGTAGGACACATATATTTATATAGAAATGTACATAAGATAGTAGATGATGATTCAATCATTACAAATGAGGGCCCACTTATATAGCTAGGCACTGAGGTAGGTGCCCTTTTATGAATGGCCATTTCCTTAGGGACATGCCTCTTCATAACTAATTATTATTACTATTTATTATTATATATATTATTTTTATATATTTTATTCTATGTTGCTCTGTTATAGCTTTGATCAGAAAATATAAGATAATGCAAATAAACCTAGAAACAATAAGAGAAATAGATTGAAATGCTTCTTTATTGATCAAAACCTTTAAGGTAGGGCAACACCATACATTCACTCTTTAAGGAAGGAGAACATTCCACAAGCCATATCCCTGTTCATAAAATATTCCTTGACATCTCTCAATATGGAGTCTCTAGCCTCTATATAGGCCTCATACATACAATACCATGGGTCATTACCATGGTTCCCTCAATACCATCTATCTAATACCATGGGCCCATTACATTATTACTAACTACTTGTGGTCCCTTACATGATACGGGTTAACCCCCTTATTTATTACTATGGCCTATCCTATCATTACATTATTCCCTTGGGTACCTCCCTTTGTAACCCATATTATCCCCCTAGGTATATAACATGCTTTGGTTTTGGGGACGAGGGAGCGGCGTTCACGGACACCCGTGGTCATTGGGTGGCCGCTACGTCCACGGAAATATCTGAGCCTGATCAAGGGTATCAAGCCCCGCGGCCAATAGCTAAGCCTAACCCCAAGGGCTTTGGGGAGAATTGACCCTGTGACCTCTCGAATGGCGAGGCACTTATTTGACTAGTTGAGCTAACCCTTGGCGCTGGGTTGGGTACGACAATATATTTATGCAGAATTCTATTAACATTTGTAGTTGTTTCAAGCTAGGATTATGCACAACCCTTACACTCACCAATTAAAATCTCGAACAATTTGAAAAGGGGTTGAGTGACATTCCATTATTGGCCACTAGGCATGAGCTTTAGCTTTCAGAAACTTAAGTGTAACTACTTTAAATTTGTAATAAGGTCCATGAACAATTAATCAAGGAGAACTATCTTTATATTAGCTTTTTTTCTTATATTTCTTGCTAATAATGACTTTTTTTTTGTGAATAAGATAAAATATATTACTGTGGAAACTGACAGATTACATAATTTGGGTTGTGTGGGAGAGAGTCCGACACAAGACCCAACCAAAATCCCTGAAATGGCCATAGAATTGTCTTTTTTACAGTGCAACCATGACGAAAGTGGGTTCTGAGTACAAAGGTGGAAATTGAGAGGAACCCTCTTTATAGCATTCTCAAAACTGAGAGTATAGGAACCGAGAGAAGAGAAGAAAACCGAAGTGAGGCCGACCAAGCAAAAGACATTTTTTCCTTAGAGACAAAAAGCCCTTCGCGGAGGAAGAAAAACAAAAAGGAAGTTGACGATGTCACTATTGGTTGATGGTTACCAGATCCTCGTCTAGACGAATGGGAGTCTCCTGAGAGCTTCCCTCCTGTTGCACGGTGGTATTCTGTTGACTCGTGGAGACCCCAACGACCTCTTTCTTAATGCTTGGGGATCCTTCAACAGTCGAATGGACCTTCGTCATTGACTTCTTTATGATAACTGTGTAATGCAGTGCGTCCCGAGTAATGAATCTGCAGTGGTCGATGGCTTCGACATACATCACAAACTTCTCAGTCAGCGAATCAATTTTTGTTTCCAGTGCCTTGTGCGCTCTTCCTGCTCTTGCATTGCTAACTCCATGATGGTTTTCATTTGTCACCATGCTTTAATAGTTCATGCGTAGAGGTTTCCGCGCACTCGATTGAAGGTAGGGTTCAGAATCCAGGCAAAGTTGGTGTCGACTTCCTCAGTAGTGACCTCTCTACGGAGAACATTTGGTTGGGCATCTAATTCGGCAATGCACTGCTGAGTTTCACGATTTACTGCCGCCGCGTAGCGCAGAGCTGCACGCCTTGTAGAGGTCTCCGCGCGAGTGGTGGGGGGCGAACCCAAGGACTACCAGTGGAAGGTAGCGCGATTGCGCGCACCTCCCTGACTGGAACTAGGGGTGGAGCAATTCTTCCTGGCCATGAGAGAAGCAAAAGGGCTAGGGAGCAAGGGGAACCAAAGTGCGAAGGACCAACAGAGAGGGATGAAGGCAGAAAGAAGAATGAGGGGGAGAAGGGGGAGGGGAAAATATATAGAAGTCGGGTGATGGTGGGAGGCCGGGAGCATGGAGAAGGGGCGGGAAGGGGAAGCATGCGAAGTTCTGATGCGTGGTGGTGGAGGAATGTCTGAGCAATGAGGATGTGACTTGGAGGTGGCGGTCACACAAGGGAGAGGGGAGGTGTCATCACGGGCGCTAGAATCAGGCAAGCTAAGGATGAGTCTGTGCGCGTGTGGCATCCACTTGTCCTTCCAACGGAACAGAGAATCGACCTTGAAATGATGAGTGGTATGCGGATAATTATTGTTTGGTAGAGTGGTTATCTTTGTCATTGATTGAAGCGCATTGTTGACGGAGTTAACCTTCGTCCAATTCCTACCAAGCTCGAGACTTCAGGCGTAGGGTACCAGTCGTACCCTCATTCACCAATCTGTTCGCGAGTTTATTACCCTTCCTTCTTATTGCTTGAAAGTGGAGGCCTGCCATGCTGTCAATTCCTTGCTTGATCGTTGTATTATTTTGTTTAGGCGCCAATTTTCCAAAATTTTGTCTACCTTGATGCCCTGCTGAAGTTTTTTGCCAATTTGAGTGGCCAGCGTGGAATCTCCTTCTACAATCAGAGGACTGAGCTTTAGGTTGTGCGTTGTGGTGATGCCATTTTCGAGGGCATGAAGTTCTGCGCCATTGTTTGTGGTTGAACCTATGTTGTCCTCATATATCCAAATTATCTCTCCTTCAGAGTTTTTGAGGACTCCTCCAAAACCGGCTGGGCTTAGATTCCCCTTAGTTGCGCTGTCGTAGATGAGCTTGAAAGTCCCCTTCTCTGGCGGCCTCCAGGTGTTTTTTTTTTATTTTCAAGCCTAGAAAGGGGGGTGACTTCGTGGACCTTGATCTGAAGGAGATCCAACATTAAGAGAATTCTCTCGTCGAAGAAGGTGGGAGGGGCTTTGACAGTCTGAGTGGGTAGAGAGGTCACTGTTTCTTAGATCGCACTTTTGATCTTCAAGATTATGATTTCCTCCTGGGTTGAGATGCCACGAAAGATTCTTGTGTTGCACTCCTTCCACAGAGCCCAGCAGATCAAACCAGGAATTAAATTCCATGCGCGATTACCCATAGGATGCGAGGAGAAGGCATATCTTCAGTTAGAGCATATGGGTCTAAAGTGCATATGCAAATTAGAGTTTAATTTAATGTCAACCCGGGAAGGTAAACTTAGAAGTGCGTATCTAAAATATATAGATCTAGAAAGATTCCTAATTTGTCCAAGATCTTAAAGTCCCCTTACAAGAACATATTCATTAAGATCTCTTTCAATAACTAATCAAACTTAGATCTAACAATTGTTTGAGATCTATGATTCT
>APFE031104764.1:73415-89871 GCA_000404065.3 Pinus taeda
CGAGGTGAAATGGTTTGATGTAGCTTTGAGGTTTGTCTATCTCAGCCTAGGTGAAATCTCAAACGCTAACAGAATCCATAGTGAGTCAGTGACTGCAAGTAGTGCGTTTGGCTCTAACTGACTGACTGAAGAATGCGGGAAGAAGAATTGATGAAATATGCCCTCAAAATACTCCTGAAAATCTACCCTTTAAATATGTTACGAAAATGCTACTCCAATTCCCCTTATTTTCTCCTTATCCAACTCCTAGAAGCTGCTGCTCAAACGCTGCGCAGAAGATGGACAAGAACGTTTGCGTAGACCCTAGTAAAGACAAAGTCGATCTCCCAATTAACAGTACTTCCAACCCTGCAAACCTCTAAGGTTACGCTCGTCTTCCTCAAGGGAAAATCTCTGCAATTTCTCCTACAATAATTCCGTCGTTTGTTGGCCTTCAATACCACAAATTTTCTCCCGCGTCCTTGAAGGAGCTTGCACTAGCTGAAGGTTCACTGCAAAATGACTCTCCAAATCCACCTGGAATCGGCTTGCAATTTCTCTCCTAGGGTAACACTTGAAGTTCACTAAAGAAGAGTTGGAATTTCTGCTTGGAAATTCCTTGTGCTAAGCAGCACTGGTTGACCTGGCTAAGCAGCACAAGCAAACTCTAGTTCTGGTTTAATTTATCTTTTTCTCCTAATTTTAGCCTCCTTTTGTCTCCAAAATTAAGTGGTGCCTCCATGATCCACTTTTTCCCAAGCTTTATATGCCAAAATATTTCTTAATCACCAAAATTGCAAAATTGGGAATTCTACTTAGAAAAATTATTTATTGGGGACATGACAGATCTCATATGTGACTGTTTTATTATGGTTCATGAATGTTGAATAAGTAAAAATTGTCTTATACTGATTCACCCCCACCTCTCAGTATAAGTGTGTGCTCAACATTGACAATATCTAGAAAGGATCTAGAACACAGGAATAGGATTGGGTCTTTAACCACAATGCCATGAGGAGTTTCATTGGTCAAATAATGAGATTTAATGAAACATGATATTGACGAGTCAAGATCAACAAACTTTTAGCAGTCATAAACCTCATCAGTAATATATCACATGGCTTGTGTTAAAACTTTGTTGTTCTCTGTTAGAGGGCTTTGTGAGCACTACTGCAAGACTTTAAAGTTTATAGTGGATGAGGATTTCCCCAAAATGAACAAAGCCTTACAGGTCCCCATTGTTGTGACTGGCACTGGGCTTATGATAAACCCAATATTTACTTAATAGCAAGAAGCTTTATCTTTTTATGCCCCAAATTCTCTCATAACACTTTAATATATGATGATCTTCTTCAGTTGTTGAGTTTCTATCGCTTATTTGCAAGAGCAATGTGCTGCCCTTATGAGTGCCTGTTTGGACCTTATTCCGGCTCTGGCTGCAATAAGATAGCTACTCATCTTTATGTAACTATTCATTTTCTATATAATGTCTTGCATTTGCTCCAACAAAAACATATGGGTATATCACATGTTATGACAGAATGGGGTTGATGGATATTTGTGTTGTAATGATGGTGACCAGAAGGAAAGATGATGACAAAAGTAGATAATGGCAGGATAGCCATGACTATTCACCCTCACTTATACGATAGAAAAACATTGAGACAGAGGGTGTGTGTACATGTAATTTGAAAAGTGTTTTTCAGAAGAGTACCAGAGAAGATAATTAAACGCAGAAAAATGGCATTTACATTTTAACAGCAGAATTTGCACGAGGCCAAAAACTAGTTGCTGAAAGGATAGACCTGCTTTCTGCAGGTCTCAAAGGACATCAAATGATAAATAAATTAACATGAGAATCACTGTAGAACAAACATATAATCCATCTAATCATGAGGCCCTCCTTGAAAAACATGCTGGGGAGACTCATAAGATAATAATAATGGTGACATGCCAAGATAATGAGATAAAAAAAAAAATACAAAGATGTTATAACCTTGACACAATTCATTACTAAAGGGCATCAACAAAACATACCCACAGTTGTAAAAGTGCACACTGAAGAGATGACTTTGAATATTCCAACACAATAATGTGACAATGAAAATGAATCACGATGAATATTAGTCTCCATGGGATATTTGTTATGTCACTCAAGGTAGATACATAGAAAGTTTATGCCCAGGCTGATAGTGTAATCTGATCCTATGTTGAAAAAACTGAGTTTCACGTGAGATTGCTTTCTTTTGTTCATGGTCAGGGTATTTCTAATTATATCTCAAGCCTATGAATAGCTCTCTCTGCAAGTACAGTTTAGTGTCTAAATGCAACAATTATAAATGTATATATAGTTTGTGCTGGGGTATTTCTAAATATATCCGAAGCCTATGTATAACTTTCTCTGCAAGTACAGTTTCGTGTCTAAATGCAACAATTTTAAATGTTTATTTAGTTTGTGCTTTGTTGATAATCTTCTTTCGTTTGACTCATTTTTATGTTATTAGTAAATATTTTTTGGTAACGTTTTGATGACGCTTGATCAGTGTTGAATCTTTCAGCTGCACTTGTTGGAAAAGTTATCAGTTGAACCATTATCTGCTTCAGAGTATGCTACTCGAACTTCGGTATGAACAAAATTCATATTCTTAATACTGGGTTTTTGCTCAGACTTTACTGTTAATCTGCAAATTCTCAAGTCCAAAATCACTATTCACTAGTTACCAGAATTGCGTTTTCTTGGAAAACAGTTTGGAGTTTTTTAATTATGATGTTCAAGGTCAACACTACTTTTCTCAAGCTGATAAGATAGTATAAAATAATTCTATTAATGTCCAATAAATGACCACAAAAGTAGGTCAACGGAGCTAGAAAATGTACAATCTCAGTGGTACATATGTTCCAAGAAGTTCAGATATCTGAGGTAGCATAAGTTGAGTGATTATACAGTATGTTGTTGCAATTGTTTAAGGCATTTTTAAATGTGAATGCTGTCACCTTAGTTGCTTGTTCTTGGCAAAGGCATTTGCAGGTACAGTCTGTCCTTATGGTATTGAGGGAGGGGTTTCAGTCACATTCAATGAAGTCCTACAGATCTCGTTTCCACAAGTAATTTCTCATGTCCTACTTTTTAATCTGCATTTTACTTGTTCCTTAATTTCTTGTTATTTCTTGTCATGTGATATTTGGTTTTTGACAAGTGTTTTCCTCGGCATGCTAGGGCTATTGTTGTGTTTAATGCACTACAATGTGCACTTATTGTTTTCTTGACTTGTGATCCTGTTGGTCATTAAAGCAATGTTGCAAGTGTTGTCAAAATATCATGATATATTGTAACTTGTAAGAGTTGCAAGGCCATTATATTATGGATTCAAATATCACAATTTTTACAATAATGTGAGCTGATTGAATATATTGTCGGGTCAGTGTTAACTGCCCTTTAAGATCCAGTTTGGAAAACAGAGTCAGGGGATTGAGAGTAGAGGACTTTCTCATCGTTTTCCATCAAGATAAAGGGAAATTAAGTGTTTTCATCATCATTAGTGAAGCTATTATAGAGGGTGGATTGATTCTGATCTTTTGTTTCCATATTCCTAAGCATGCATAAAAAAATATTCTTGCATTTTGTTAGTTTTTTGTGATTTAGGATAGGGTTTGCAATGTTCAATAGATTTTCCTCCTCTTGATTTTTAATCGGAGACTTAATGCTTTTCTTGGTGTGGTTTTTAATTTGCAGCATTATTTTGTGTTCATTTCCATTCTTTTTGTGCCCTAGGTTTAATTAGTTTCCTACAAGAATGTTGAAGGTATCGTTAACTTTTGGGTTGCTCCAAATTTTTTTTCACCAAGCTAGGAGAGTGCTTGGTCTCCTAGTCCCTTGGTCATGCTTGGTAAACACAAGGACAACTCAAATGAATGGTTGCTTGACTTTGGATAAAATGCTAGCATGGCACACCTTCTTAGGAGGTTGTTATCTTATATGGCATGGTTAAACAACTCAAATGAGTGGTTGCTTGACTTTGGATAAAATGCTAGCATGGCACACTTTTCTTAGGAGGTTGTTATCTTATATGGCATGGTTATCTTCCTCATTGGTGCACACAATGAGGATGTTCGTTGCTTGCATGGGAGGTGGACCTACCTTGGAGGATGAACGCTAAGCACTTGGAAGGAGGGTGTTAAAATTTGGGTACCAGAGGACAAGTGGTTTCCTAAGGCTTTGATCTTTGGCCTAAGAAAAAGTGTCCAAATTTATTTTTTATTTTTCTCCTAAAGTGACTTTATAAGTGGTAAAGTCAATTTAATTTAAAAGTGACTTTACAAGTGGTAAAGTTACATTCTAATTTAAAAGTGACTTCATAAGTGGTAAAGTTGTATTCTAATTTAAAGGTGACTTTATTAAAGTCAATGAAGAATTAGAAAGTGAAAAAGTGACTATGGAAACAAAAGGCTAAGTGGGTTTTTATTTAAGTGGGCGAGTTAAAAAATAGAAGGTGAGAATTAAATGCACATTTATTCTCATCCCTAGATCTCAATGAATCTTAGCCATTAGATCTTAGGGTAATCCAAAAGGTCATTTAGAGAATAAAATGAGGAGAAGAGGAAAAGATCAATTCATTCTTTTATGAGTATTTGAGAGAAAGAGAAGAGAGAGCAAGGAGAAAATTTCTGAGCAGTGAGAAAGTGAAGGAGAGCAGCAAGAAGACATTTCAGCAAATCTGGGCAGCAACGTTTATTGGCACGCTCTCAAGGCAAAATCGTACAACAGGAGAAAGGCATAGAAATCAAGGAAGAGGGACAACATCAAGGGCACAAATTTCGAGGTAGATTTGGGCACGATTTTCGAGCCGGCCGTATTGCTGAAATTTGTATGGTCTGTTCTGGGCACGTTTTTCGAGGTTGGCCGTACATCATTTAATGTTGTTTTATTGCTGGAAAATTTTTGTTTTGGCTGTTTGTTGATTGACACGGTTTCCGAGGCGGAGTGCAAGCACGGAAATCGATTTAAGTTGTAATTTGTGGTTGCTGGAATTTTTACTGTGTATTTCAGTTTCTCTGTAAAAACATTTTCAGAAATAAAGAAAAGCTCTCAAACTGGTTTTCCCTAAGAGTTGTAGGGGGTTTTTCCAAGGTCACATTGACCAAAAATCACTGTGTTATTTTCTGTGTGTGGCTGTCATAATTTTGTTGTGTTTTATTTCTGCAATTTCAGTAGTTGTGAAATCTCTAATTTGTGTTTTCAGAAAAATATTGTTATTTCCAGATTTTAGAATTTTTATCATGCTTGGATTTAAAACTAAATGCATGGAGTGATAAGGAAAATTGATAATCGGAGTGGGGTTGAAATTTTTTCATGGTATCGGAGCTTGGTTGGCTGAAAAAGTGCAGTTTGAGATAACAAAGTGAAAATTACAGCGCGCTGATTTTTACACAGAAAACAGAAACCTTTACCACAAATTTGAAAATTTCGGTTTGGTAGGACAGTGAAACATGTTTTTGGGTTTGAGAGTGGAAGACAGGTTGGATGGGCATAACAACTACAGTGCATGGAAGGAGAGAATCCAGAGCATCTTTGAGGAAGCAGAAGTCTAGGGCATTATGGTAAATACCACACAAAACCTAGTAGTAGTACCTGCTGACCATGTATAATTGGTAGAGTTTAACAAAAAGAATGCTAAGGCAAAAAGATTGATTCTGGAAAGAATCAAAGACCATGTCATTCTTCATGTGAGAGGAAAGACTCATGCACATGAGATGTGGATAGCCTTGACCAATATTTACCAGAGCTCAAATGAAAACAGAAAAATGGTTCTGAAGGAGAAATTGAAGGCCATTAAAATGGCTAAGACTGACAGTGCTATAGCATACCTCACAAAGATCACTTCAGTGAGAGATGAGTTGGCAGCCGTAGGTGAGATCATTGAACCCATTGAGTTGGTGAGGATTGCTTTGAATGGTTTTCCCAAGACTTGGGGAGAATTTTGTGGATGGCATTGTTGCACGGGAAAACCTTCCTGATTGGGAAAGGTTGTGGGATGATTGTGTTCAGAATGAGATCATAAAGAACCCTCTTGAGGAAGCCAAACATGTGGAGGAGGATGACAATGTGGCATTGTTAGCAAGAGGCAAGAAGGGCAGAGTAAAGAAGTAAGCTTCCAACAGTGGAGGCAAAGGCAAAGGTAAATGCAAGCAGCGGAACAAGGAGAAAGACTATTCCAAAGTCAAATGTTGGAATTGTCAAAAGTTGGGACACTATGTTGTTGTGTGTCCAGAGAAGAAGAACAATAAAGAGAAAGGCAAACCCATGGCAGCTTCTGCAGAGATAGAGAGCTTTGATCGGGAGTTTGGGTTCATAGCTTGTGAGGCCACTAGTGCAGGATTGCCTGCCATATAGGTTCAGAGGGAGTGTGCATTCCCCGCTACTAGTAGAGCATCTTCTAGCATTTGGTATGTTGATAGTGGCACTTCCCGCCACATGACAGTAGTCAGAGAGTACTTCTCAGAGCTTTTAGAGGGTGATACTGATATGGAGGTAGTACTTGGTGATGATAGCATTGTTAGAGAAGTTGGTGTGGGGACATTGACATTTGATAGGGGACCCAAACCTCCCTTGAAAGTGTCAGATGTTCTATATGTGCTTGGAATGAAGAAGAACCTGATATCCGTCTCAGCACTTGAGGACAGAAGGTATGATGTGTTGTTCAAGAGAGCGCAGGTGCTTATATATCCTAGGGGAACTCCAGCTTCTTCAGCTAGAGAGATTGGTGTGCGCCATGCCAAGGTGTACAAATTCTCATTCAAGCCCTTGATGGCATTGAGTAGTAGCACCCAAGATAGGACCGGCAACAGATCTAGCAGTTCAGAGTTGTGTGAGATTTGGCACTGCAGGATGGGGCACATGTATCATGGGGCCTTGAGTACATTCAGGGATATCACCACTGGTGTGCTAGATTTCAGTTTTGATCACCTTGATGTATGCAGAGGATGTGCTATGGGGAAGTTTGCCAGATCCCCTTTTCCTCGCAGTGACAGCAGAGCGACCGGGATCCTTGACTTGGTTCATACCGATGTGAGTGGTCAGATGTCTCATGTATCCTTGAGTGGCTATGAGTACTATGCTTTATTCATTGATGACCACTCCAGGAAGACCTGGATTTATTTCTTGAAGACCAAGAGTGAGGTTTTCAAGCGGTTTCAAGAGTTCAAAACTCTTGTGAAGACCCAGACAGGTAGGAAGATCAAGGTCCTCAGGTCAGACAATGGAGGGGAGTATACCCTTGGTGAGTTTGTTGATTTTCTGCAGAGGTAGGCATTAGGAGGGAGTTCACAGTTCCTTACTACCCCCAACAGAATGGGGTTGCAGAGAGGAAGAACAGATCCATTGCAAGGCTGCCAAAGCCATGCTTCATGATCAGGGGTTACCTTTATTTTTGTGGGCAGAGGCCTGCAAATTGTGATGTACTTGCATAACAGGAGTCCACATCGTGCCTTGGGGAATGTGACTCCGGAGGAGGCTTTTTCTGGGAAGAAGCTTAATGTTGGGCACTTTCGTATCTTTGGGTGCCTTACATATTCCTATGTCCCCAAGGAGAATAGGACCAAGCTAGAGCCCAGTGCAGACAAGGGCATCTTTGTGGGTTATAGCGAGACCTCAAAAGCTTATCGAATTTATATTCCTGTGCAGAGGAAAGTGGTTGTCAAGCGGGATGTGAAGTTCGAGGAGGAGAGAGCTTTCAGGAGGTCACGGGAGTTGGAGTATCCAGAGTCACTAGACCCTTAGGAGCAGCTGAGTCAGTCACAGGGATCGAGTGGTCAGGGATCAGGAGGTATATCGATTACAGTGTTAGGTGTTGATTTGGGGTAGCATTGGATGTGCTCTAGCCAAGAAATTTGGTGGAGAGGTTGGGGCACATGAGATCTCCAATACCCAGAAAGGGTTTGGGCAGATTCTAAACAGTTCAGGAGATATTAAAATAATTAATGTTTTTAATGCCTTAAGTCTAAACTTAGGGAAATCAAAATATTAATGTGAATTAATATGAAACTGTGTTAGAATGGTCCGAAAGACATGGATCAAGCCATATCTAATCTTAGTCGTTGTTTAGGGACTTAATCTCAGCTGTTGATATGTCAACGAGAAAAGTATAAGAGGAGGCTTGAGGGTCACTTGGAGAGTACACTAGAGTGATCAGTCATTCTATTCTCTATAGCGGGGTTTGCTAAGAGAGATAGAATCAGTGATCGGAGTTGCAACTGAGGGGCATTGAGTACAGAGAGAGAGAGGCAGAGATAGTGCTGGGAGAGCAGTGCAGGAGCCAGAGAGTGATGCAGTAGCAGCCAGGGCTCACGTAGGGCCACACAGAGGCAGTCGGGAGCTATGCAATGCTTCAGAGAGGTCAGTGTTGTTGACACAGAGGGCCAGAAGGCTGACGCAGGGCCACCTGAGGCTGAGACAGGCCCATTCAGGGTGACGCAGGGCCAGCGCTGGGCAGAGAGAGGCTGACGCAGTCCAGAAAGGCAGATGTTGGGGTTTTTGGGGCAGATTAGAGGTGAGGAGCTACCAGAAGGTTTATCCAGGGTTTCAGCCAGGACATTTGTCTCAGACTAAGAGGTACTACTGCCAAGGGAATTCTCTGTTGGGTAAGCCGGATTTGGCACCCAAATTGTACTCTAAATTGCTTAATAAGAAAACCCTCATATCGCTGCACTAGTCTTCTCGCATTGGGTTTTTCCGGGGACATTGGTCCAAAAATAACGGTGTCATTTGGTGTGATTGTTTTTGTTTTTTTTTTCAGTTGTTGATATGTAATATGTTGAGCATGCACTAATGTTTATTTTCAGTATTTACATTGTAAATAACTTGTTAAGTAACGAAACAAGTAGGTAGGAATAAATCAGTAAAGTGCATGGAGGGTTTCTAACTGGTAGACTTAGAAACTTCAACATTAGGTCCATTAGTGAGAATTGGCTCTCAGAGTCAGGAGGGTGGTTCTTCAGGCAGCATGCAGGGCAGTGCGCAGAGCAGTTCATAGGGTAGTCCACTAATGGATAGTTCGCACAGTACTTCAACATCTACAGGCACAGATTCAGGCATGAGGTTAGTTGGCAGGCCTTCAGGAGTTCAGGCTTTTGATGATGATGAGGATTCTTTCACTCCGGTGGGAGAAGTATGCTCAGGGAAGAGGAAGCCCAAGTGGCTTCAAGATACCTTGCGCGAGGCCACATCAGTTGCTGGGCCAAATAGACTGGTTAGAGAGAGTAAACCGCCTGAGCGGTTCTGTAGTCACATGGCATTGGTAATAAGCATTGTTGACTTTGAGCCTTCTAGTTATGAGGAGGCAACCTGCCAGCAAGTCTGGAGAGAGGCCATGATGGAGGAGTATTCTTCTATTATGAAGAACGATGTTTGGGGGTAGTGTCGAGCCCTGAAGGTAAATCAGTTGTTACTTCTAAATGGCTCTAAAAGATAAAGCATGCTGCAGATGGCAACATCGAGAAGTTCAAGGCTCGATTTGTGGCGAGAAGGTTCTCATAGGTAGAGGGAGTTGACTATGAGGAGATCTTCGCTCCCGTAGCTCGGTATACATCTATTCGCTCCATTATATCGATTGCAGTAGAGATGGGTTGGAAGATCCACCAGATGGATGTGAAGACTGCATTTCTCAATGGCTTCATTTAGGAGGAGGTTTATATTGAGCAGCCGCAGGGCATTGAGGTGCATGGGAAGGAGTCCCATGTAAGCAGATTGAAAAAGGCACTCTATGTCCTGAAGCAAGCTCCTAGAGCTTGGTACTCTAGGATTGATACATATTTGCAGCAGTTGGGTTTCACAAAGAGTAAGGCTAATCCGAACCTATACTTCATTGTGGTGGGTGAGGAGCCTCTCATTCTAGTGTTGTATGTTGATGACTTGATCATCATTGGTGCAGAGAGATTCATTGAGGCCTGCAAGAGAGATCTTGCTTCAGAGTTTGAGATGAAAGATATCGGCTTGATGCATTATTTTCTGGGATTGGAGGTGTGGCAGGAGGAGAGCATTTCTTCCTGGGACAAGGGAAGTACATTGTGGATATTCTTAGCAGATTTCACATGGAGGACTGCAAACCCATGTCTACACCTATGATCACTAACTGGAAGAAGCTGCACGCTTTTGATTCCGAGTTGGTGGATCCTACTCTATACAAACAACTGATTGGTTGTTTGATGTATTTGGTCAACACTTGACCAGATATATGTTTTGCAGTTAACACTATGAGTCAGTTCATGTGTGAGCGTAGGAGAGTGCACTGGGTGGATGCAAAACACATTCTTCGTTACTTGCAGGAGACTGTGGATTTTGGTCTGGATTATAGACAGGGTGATGGAGTGAGACTGGCAGGGTACACAGATTCAGATTGGGCAGGTTGTGCCAGATAGGAAGAGTACTTCCGAGTGTTGTTTTGGGTTGGGTTCGGCAGTTGTGTCGTGGATCAGCTAGAAACAACAATCAGTTGCATTGAGCTCAGTTGAGGTAGAGTATATGGCTGCTAGTTTGGCTAGTTGTGAGGTCATATGGCTTCGCAAGATGTTGTTTGGTTTATTTGGTTAGGCATTGAGACTTTCAGTAATTTACTGTGATAATCAGAGTTGTAAAAACTCACGGAGAATCCAGTTTTTCATGACAGGTCAAAGCATATTGAGATCAAGTATCACTTCATTAGAGACTATGTCCAATAGGGAGCTGTCGAGCTTGAGTACATTTCCACAAATGAGCAGGTAGCGGACATTTTCACCAAAGCCTTACCACGGGGCATGCATGTCTACTTTAGAGACAAGATGGGAGTGGTGAGGAACACTTTCCTCGGTAAGAGGGAGTGTTAAAATTTGGGTACTAGAGGACAAGTGATTTCCTAAGGCTTTGATCTTTGGCCTAGGGAAAAGTGTCCAAATTTATTTTTTACTTTTCTCCTAAAGTGACTTTATAAGTGGTAAAGTCAATTTAATTTAAAAGTGACTTATAAGTGTGTAAGTTACATTCTAATTTAAAGTGACTTTATAAGTTGGGAAGTTACATTCCTAATTTAAAAGTGACTTTATAAGTGGGAAAGTTACATTCTAATTTAAAGGTGACTTTATTAAAGTCAATGAAGAATTAGAAAGTGAAAAAAGTGACTATGGAAATAAAAGGCTAAGTGGGTCTTTATTTAAAGTGGGGTGAGTTAAAAAATAGAAAGTGAGAATTAAATGCACATTTATTCTCATCCCTAGATCTAAATGAATCTTAGCCATTAGATCTTAGGGTAACCCAAAAGGTCATTTAGAGAATAAAAAGAGAAGAGGAGGAAAATATCAATTCATTCTTTCATGAGCATTTGAGAGAAAGAGAAGAGAGAGCAAGGAGAAAATTTATGAGCAGTGAGGAAGTGAAGGAGAGCAGCGAGAAAACATTTCAGCAAATCTGGGCAGTAGCATTTATTGACACATCCCAAGGAGCTTGGTTAGCTGAAAAGTGCAGTTTGAGATCACACTTCATCGAGGTTGGTTGTGGATATAGGAGAGCATTTGCTAAGGAAAGCATTGGAGCAACTACTTTGGCATGTTAATTTTTCTAACACCAGAATTTGACAAATTATTTCCTTGTGAATCCCTTGCAAGAAATTAAATTTAATACAGCTCACAGAATAAAATGCACACACTGGGATGGCCTGCCTGTGACACTGCTCACGCCCTTTTCCTGTTTGCCGTGGCTGCTATACAGCCCACAGCCTCTTTTTGGCTGCCTGCTGCTACTGTACGGTGTGTGACCCTACTGTATGGCGTGGTCTGCTGCTGTACAGTGTGACTGTCCAAAAATCTTGCACAGCCTGCAATCTGCCCACTCTCAGCGTGTACAGCTACCTATAATTCACCCTTCAATTTCTGGTGGCTGGGTTTTCTCCTTTTGGAGAGAAAGCGTTAACAAATATCTTTGCTATTTTAACATTGATCTATTATTATTTAAACTTGAGTTTACTATTTAATTTTTATTTGTAGTACTTTTTAAAGGTTATGTTTGCAACAGGTTTGAACAGAAAAGAATTATTTATCAATTGATCTAAAACACCAGGTATTATGGAGAAAGAATGCTATCCGGAATAAAAAGTGAAAAATATTATTATACAGGCCACTTATATTTTTAAAAATAAATATACAACTTTTTGGAGGCATGCTGATATGTATTTTTAGTATTTACTACATATGGATGCTTTGAGTTTTGCAATAGAAGTGTCCTCCCATTCAACTATCCCAGAGCTTTTCTCTGTCTAAAACTGTGTATGGCAATCTTTAGCCTAGTTTCAGATCCGCTTGTAAACTGGGTCAGTATTTTGAATGGCACATCTCTGAAAGGAAAGTCAGAGTCTATTGAGTTACAGTATTCATAGCAGATGTATGTTGGGTATTTACACCAGTAACTTTCCATGTTGCTTTAGTAGATTTATACAAACTAATATTGGATTTACTCTGCAGGATCTATGAGCTTTGTATGAACCATGATTCTGTTCCCATACAGGGCATAGACCACCATCCACAACAGCCTCATCTGCAAAAACGGCTAGAATTTACAGGTGCTGATGCTGTAGAAATTGGAAATATTGCAGAGCCACATGTTATTCGAACAGCAACTTCTATTGTCCCACTTGGTTGGAGTGGAGTTCCTGGTGAGAAGGCTAGCTCTGAACCATTGAGAGTTGATGTGCATGGCTACAGTTTGCATATGTGTACTCTATTTCAAGCACAAGTGAATGGATTCTGGTAAGCTGCATGAGTCCTTTTCATGGTGGTTTAATCAGTGCCCAATCTTTTCGGTGGGCTTAGAATTTAAATTTTACAGTGAATTTCCTCCAGAAAATATTTTCTTTAAAATTGCTTATAAAGATCGTCATGCTTGACCTCCATTAGTTTGGTTTGATACAATTCAAGCCTTCTGATTGAAAGTCAAGCATCTTTTCCTCCCCATTCATATGGTTCTGAAATGTGATGGATGCATTATCTTTTTGTCTATGGTTGGTAATTTGTACCTTGTGAAGAAATTGTGCATTTTAACTTGATTTCTGTAAGTGTCTTGCATTGATGCTCTTCATATGCTCAATTCTCAATTAGTTGGCAGACAAATAAACTAGCATTACCAATATGTATTGCTAAAGATGAGCACACGGATCCACTTTTCTGAATTGCTTGGTTTATTCTCTAGTTTGGCAAATATTATCTAAAAGAACAGGCATATGGTGAAGTTCGTAGACATGTTTCTCGTTGCTGCATTCTGAAATACAAATGGAATGTGAAGAAATACATTGTGATAGGCACCCTACAGTATCACTGGAAATTTATCTCTGTTGTATGGATGATGAACTTTTAGCAGCATGCTGTATACTTGTATTTTCAACATCTAGTATCAGTTTGTTTCATTTTGGCAGTGTCCATTCAGGTATTCATTTTCATGTGGTATGAAGTTTATGGAGTGGGCATTATACTTAGTCTTACAACCTCTGTTTTCCTTAACTTGTTCTATTATGCATTGGTCATGGTATTCTAGGTGTTCAGCTACGGTGGAAACATTACCATTGCCACTATCTGGTAATTATGCACACAAAAAGTTACAGAGAATGCGTATCCAAATTGGTGCTCCTCTTAAACAAGCACCGATGAAGAAGCACTATGCAACAGATATAGATTCAAGTGCAACTGTACCAGAAGATTTACCTGATCAGGGCATAAATGCTACAAAATCAATGGCAAGTCATCAAGATGAGATTTCCAATGAAGCTGCAGATTGTCAACATGAATGTACTAATGAGGTGATTATTCATTGTACCAGCGATTTTGTGGCAGCATCCAGGAAAGTTTATATGAGAACTCGTCGTATTCGACTATTGGGATTGGAGGTATAATGTGATCCCTTTGCTAAATAAGAAATTACTTCAAATATCTTGGATATACCTGTCACGAATCAGGAGTTAACACCACATTTTTTTACACGTTACTCATTGGTAATGGGAATGTAAACTTTTGATTCATTGACTCTGCAGGGTGCTGGTAAGACTTCTTTGTTCTCTGCATTGTTAGGACAGGCTAGAGGGATCCACAATTCTAGATGTGAGAGGATACTACCAGATAATGATTGGCAAGAAGGGGTTGCTAGAGGAATCTGCTTCATTGATCCTGTAGGTGTGAACTTACAGGTACAAAAGATATTTATGATACAAGGCGGTGGACATTTTGTATCTTTTGTCCCATTTTTCTTGCTTGTGATGATCAGCAGGACTCAGATGTATGTGCTCATTCACATTTTCTGTAGTGCCATTTCATGGATATACTATATACCATATAAAATTCTCTTTCCAAATTTACCAAATTTGCAGCAGTTAGGCTTGATAGCAGTGTTGTGAAAAGCGCGATTTAATCGCGCTTTTTTCCCCTAGCCGATTTAATCGCGCTTTTTATAGGAAAAAAGCGGGATAAAATTTTTTTGCCGCTTTTTTGGGAAAAAAACGCGTTTTTTTCGAAAAAAGCACGCTTTTTTCAAAAAAGCGCGCTTTTTTGCCCGCTTTTTTCAAAAAAGTGCGCTTTTTTCGAAAAAATCCCGCTTTTTTGGGAAAAAAGCTCGGGCTGGCGAGGCAGCGCGATTTTTAATGAAAAATTGAAAAAAATTGAAAAAAATGAATATTTTTGTACCAAACGATTTTTTCCCGCTTTTTTCCGTTTTTTTCCCGATTTTTCCGCTTTTTTCCGCTTCATTCCCCACGCCGATTTAATCCCGCTCGCGCTTTTAACAACATTGCTTGATAGTGCCCTGCTTATCAAACATGTGTGCACACAATATTATGCAAGTTGCAGAGTGAAGAAAATATTGATTGTATTATTAAATATGTAAAATGAGATACAAATGTCATGTCTTCTGAGAAAGATATACTATGGTGGAAGCCAACTTTATGTAACTAGATTCTGGGGATGCTCCTTGTTGACCACTACGTGTCAACTACCCATAGCAGTACACTCCCTTTTCTTCGCAAAAGGGATAGCGCTTGGTCGATATGTCCGTGCCATTCGATAGTCAACGATCACATGATCATATTATATTGTAAATCCAGTCTGCATGTGTGAATTGTAAATAATCTTAGCAGAGCTGAGTCATGTATGTAAATTGCCTAGGTGGACCTAATTTTTTAGTGATAATCTACGTTCCGGAAGGTTTTTTGTCTCACCGATCCATGATTGGCAGAGTTTTCCTTTAGCCTAACCCCAAAGCCGGAATGAATTTTGTCATTAGAATCTTAGGGAATCCTAGTGACTTGATCTGCTAGATTATATTTGGTTGCAGAACTGGGTGGTCTATGAGGGTCCTATGTCAAATGGGTTTTCCCCTTGAGATGTAAAATTGTAAAAATCATGATGTAAAAGTGTCTTGAGGGTTTAGAATAATTTTAGTCCCCTCATAAGTCCTAGTCCTAGGTAATTTTCCAAAGGCTAAGTTCAAGGATCCAAAATAAAAATTAAAAAATAAAAAGATTAAAAAATAGATAAAAAATAATAATAAATTTTAAAAATTAAAAAAAAATAATTAAAAAAATAAAAATAAAATAAAAATAAATTAAAAAAATAAATAAATAAAAATCTAAAAAAATATAAAAATAATAATAAGTCAATTTTTTGAGTAAATAAATGCAAAATAACTTTATATTTTTTTATATATTAAAATGCATTTAAAAATTTGACGAATGAGATTGAAAGGGATTTTGATCCTTGTTGACGGTCGAGATCATTTTGACATGGATCACTTGAAGTAGCCGTTGGGAAATTTTCCTTTAAATAGGGTGTCTGGGGTCATTTGAGATCAGATTGGATCTAAGAGTCTGGTGCTAAAGAAAACTCTCTTGTAATCATTTTTTTTTGTGCAATAAAGAAAGACTTTGGGGTTGAAAATCTTGCTGGTGTTACTCTTCTGGAAATGCTGTAAAATGTTTTATTTTTCTGCGTAATTTTATTTTTAGCCATTGATAATAGCTTGATGAAAATTGATCTAGGCACAAGTATCTTGTCTGATCTTTGGGGTTTGCATGATAGTTTAGATTCTGAAATATAATGGCAGGTATCTCCATTTGATCTGGATTTTACTATTATTTTCTCCCTCTATGTTAATGGTTGATTTTAAGCTGTGCAGGAAATCTTTTTCTTTAGATTACCGGGCGTTCGGGGAAGTTCTCGGTTGAACCAGCCAACTCCCGGATTGCGTTTTCTGAAAGAGCCCAGCCAGTTTTGATCTCGGGATTATCATTTGAATTTTTTTATCTTTTTTATGAATGCATGAAAGGTTTTCTGAAGCACCTCACATTAAATTTAAATTCTGAAAATATTACTGTGGGCTATGTTTCCAGGAAACGTGGGGACGGGTATGGGTACGGGTACGGGGACGGGGACGGGGACGTCATTTTCTGAAACAGGGTGCGTGGGTTCATTGGGGGTA